>JADRCH010000035.1:11307478-11401399 GCA_019843965.1 Rhynchomys soricoides | reverse complement strand
CTCTCTCTCTCTCTCTCTCTCTCTCTCTCTCTCTCTCTCTCTCTCTCCCACCCCCAGCCCATTCCCACCCATTCTCCGGTCCATCTAGAAACAGCTCTCAGAGGGGAAGCCCACAAAGGGCAGGTACTCCTGATCCCAGGTCTCGCCTGCTACTGTGGCACAGCCAATGCCACAGGGACAGGTGTGAGCGCAGCCTGCCAGGCGGGTCTAAGGTCCAGTGATGAATGCTTCAGGAAGGAAAAATTCTTCCCCAAAGTGTTACAGCTCAGTAAAACAGCCACTCACACTATTCTCGGTGAAATGACGTGTGCAGTTTATTTCATGTGGATAGGAACTTTATAAGCATTGAGGAGTAGGGTGGGATCCAGGGGTAGGTGCTTTCCATTGGCTCAGTTTGAGGTGGTAGAGATGCTCTATTAGCATGGAGCAGGGCTTCAGGTGGTTTCCCTATATGACTGATTGTCATCTTCTCAGTGGGGTTAAGTGTCCCAGAGCAGGTTTTGGCAGGGATCTTGTCCCATGCCTGCAGTACTCAATTCTGAGTTTCACGGGGTTTGGGCTTGCTCAATCTTACCACTTCTTCTGTCTGGTGGCACAGTCCATTTGACCTACACTCCCCCTCTCTTGGTTTTTCAGGACAGGGTTTCACTGTGTCCAAGCTGTCCTGCAATTGAGTTTGTAAACCAGGCTGTCCTCAGACTCACAGAGATCCACCTGCTTCTACCTCTTGTGAACTGGGATTAAAGGCATTTCCCACTACCACTTGGCTAGTATTAGTATCTCTTATATGCTTGGGTATCCACTGAAACTGAGGATGCACCCTCAAGAATAGCCTTTCTTTCAGCCCTGCCACACAGTGCTAAACCTTCATGACTTCTTCATGTCAAAACCAACACCATATAGCAGAGTCTTACACATTACCAAGTTTGGCTGCCAGCATGAGATGCAGCCTTGGTCACCTTGGATCACAACTTCTTTGTGCTGAACCCGAGGAAACAGTCCCCAGGAGATTTTACCTCAGAGATACTGGGCTCTTCTTAATCACTACTAATTTTTCAGCTCTAGCTAGCCCACATCAAGTGTATCATTAAAGCAGTAAAGCAAAGGTTTCACTTTAGTGGTGCTCATCTCTTGTCAATCACATCTGATTATTCTATTCCAGCTGACCACACATTATAAATTATTAATATAAAATATTATACAAACAGTCCTGGTGGAGTCTTTGTTTCCTTCTGAAACTTCACAAGCCTATACTGTCTGTTTCTCTTGAAAGTCTATTTTCAAGCTCCCACAAAACAGCCTGTGAAGATTTGAACACTTAGTGGTTTATTCAGCAAAAATTCCCAAATCCTTCACAATCCGATCTAACAAAATGGAAGATCTGTCATAGCAATACCCCACTCCTGATACCAATTCTCTCTTAGTTATGGTCGCTATTGCTGTGATAAAACACTGTCTTAGTTTGGGTTTTATTGCTGTGAAGAGACACCATGACCAAGGCAACCCTTATAAGAGACAACATTTAATTGGGGCTGGCTTACAGTTTCAGAGGTTTAGTCCATTATCATCATAGCAGGAAACATGGCAGCATGTTGGCAGAAAGGATGCTGGAAGAGCCAAGAGTTCTACAACTTTTTCTGAAGACAGTCAAAAGGAAACTGGCTTCTCTGGACAGGGTGGAGCTTTACCACTAGGGGCCCCTCTTAAAGCTGGCCTACACAGTAACACATTTCCTCCAGCAAAGCCACACCTACTTCCACAGGGCCACTTCTCCCAATTGTGCCACTCTCTGGACCAAGGGTATTCAAACCACTACAAACACTATGATCAAATTCAACTTGGGGAAAATAGGATTTATTTCTTCTTACACTTTAAGGTAATAGCTCATCTCTGAGGGAATTCAAAGCAAGAACCCAAGCAGGGCAGGAATCTGGAGGTTAGAGCTGAAGTAAAAGCCATGGAGGAATGTTATTTACTGGCTTATTCTCTCTGGCTCACTAATTTTGCTTTCTTATACACCTAGGGATGGGGACACTCACAGTGAGCTGAACCATCCCATATCAATCATTAATCAAGAAAATGTATTACAGACTTCTTACAGGCAATCTTGATGGAACCGTTTTCTCAGTTAGGGTCCCCTTTCCCAGATAATTCTAGCTTGTGTCAAGTTGACATAACCATCCAGAATACAAGTCCACAGCCATATTACTTTGTGCCATTTTTAGTTCCCTTAATAGCCATTTATTGCCCGCCTTTGTACCTGAGCTAACTTATTTGTGACAATTAAGTAAATACTTTGGAATGTGCAGACACCCAACATTCACCACCCAAAGCCCAAGAATATTCATTAGATAGCATCTGAGGCCTATGCCTGAGATTCCTGTTTTCTGTGGCCTGTGTGCTGGTTAGGCTTTTGTAAGCAGCATTCCTCAATGGTCTGTGCTTCAGTTCCTGCCTTTAGGTCCCTGTGTCTGTAGTCCTGCACTGACATCCCTCAAGGATGTACTGTGGCCTGGGATAGAAAAGCCATATAAAACCTTTGCTCCACAATTTGCTTTTAGTTGTGTTTATCACGGTAATAAAAAAATAAAGTGGGACATGCACCTGCTTGATGTTCCAATACACCAATGTTTCAAGAAGTGTGCTAATTCATGATATTCTTTTTTTTGTTTTGGTTTGGTTTTTTGTTTGTTTGTTTGTTTGTTTTGTGAGACAGAGTTTCTATGTATAGCCCTGGCTGTTCCGGGAACTCACTCTGTAGACCAGGCTGGCCTCGAACTCAGAAATCTGCCTGCCTCTGCCTCCCAAGTGCTGGGATTAAAGGTGTGCGCCACCACTGCCCGGCAGGTTTTTTTGTTTTGTTTTGTTTTTTCCTTCTATAAAAACTTTTAAAACTGCTATCCCACAAGTGTAGTAAGAATTTTGGTTTCTTAAAAAACCCAGTTATGTTATGTGACTTGGTTTTTGTTTTAATTCCAGGTTTTTGTGGGATAAAAGGTTACTTCACAGCAAGTGGCTATTATTTACCTCATGTACTAACAGGGGTGTGATTTTTGCTACATGCACATAGGTTAATTCAGGGGACTCTGCAGAGGGTTTAAATGGGAGATGCCCAAGAAGGTCTGTGATGGTGGCTGCTCCTCCTGCTGCTGCTGCCTCCTTCCCTCATTGCTTCTGGTCCCTCCTGTTTCCTGCTGCTGCATTTGCTGGATTGCTGGATATTCTGACAACGAAGACTGGACTTGCCCCTTAGTACTCAACACCTGTGGTTTGTTTGTTTGTTTGTTTGTTTGTTGTTTTAAACAAAATCTTTATCATTTGATTTTACCAATGAAGACTTGGCAGCCAGATGCTGGGATGAAAGCCTGCTATCTCAGAAAGACAGAGAAAGCAGCCAGCTGGCCTCCTCCTGGGCTGGCATCCCACCAGCAATGCCCCCTCTCACAGCATCTCAAGAACCCCTCCTTCAAACTGAGTGACCCTCCCTCCTACTTCCTGTGTAGCTCTCTATCCTCCTGACTTTTCTTATTCTCTACTTTTTTTTCTTAATAATCCTGTGTCTACTTCCTATCAACTGGTTGCTTGCCCTACCTCTTGACCTGTGGTTGACTTTATTGAATCCTGTTTACAATATCCAAGCAGAACACTCTTGGATTAAAGGTGTGTGTGCTAAGGCTGGGGCACACAACAACTAAAAATAGCTTTTTCCAGTAAATAACACAATTTCAGGGTTCACAATGTGATCAAATATCCTGCAACAGATCCTGTAATTAAGAGGAAGTAGTCTAAAGAGGTCTATGCTCTATTTCCCCTCTAACCTTCTTTCTCTCCCACCTAGTGTCAGAGGCTTGGAAGGGACTAAGGTGAAATAAGGTATGGATGGTCTTAGATATTAGAACCCAATAAAACAGGTTAGACACACACACACACACACACACACACACACACACAGGTATGTGAAATTTGGAGTACCTCAAATGTGTGTTCCCAGGCCATTGAGCTCCAAAATTACTACTTGAGGCAAGAGTTGCCTTTTTATGTAATTTTTTGTTAACACCTTTATGCTGCACCATTAAACAAATCAGACTATATATACAAGAGAAAAATAATGTACAGTTTGTGCTCCAATCACAAGGAGCCAATCTTAGAAAACAATAGCACAGATGTAATTAGGAAAGAGTTCCTGCCAGGAAAGTGAGACCCTATTTCAAAAAAAAAGAGACAATAGTAAATTCACTGAAATGAATGAAAACATACAAAATTAGTGGAGAGGCTAGTGATCTGGGAAAGGCATATACTTAAAAGCCTGCTCCATTCTTTGGAGTGACTTTCTCTTTTTTTCTTCCTTTTTTTTCCTACTAAAATTAAGAAATACATAATTTAAACAGATCCAGAACTCTGAGATAGAAGCAGTAATTTCAAATGTACACACACACACACACACACACACACACAAGCATGTGCACCTATACCTAGCAATAGCCAGATGGGGTTAGCACAGAATTCTACCACACCTTCAAAGAAGAAAAGGAACTCTTCCAATGTCTTTTTACAAAACTAGTATTAACCTGATATCAATACAACACAAAGGCCAACCAAAAAGTAGAATTATGTCAGCTTTTGTGATGAACACAGACACAAAAACATTTGCAAATATAATTCAATAATGTAAAACTCAACCAACCCCATTTTAAAAGAAACTCCATTTTGTGTGAGACCAGGGGCTAAACTCCAATTCCAGGAAGAAAAACATCCTATGATAAACACCACCCCACCCCCGCAGCAACAGCCAGGTTACAATAGTAGGACCAAGGTACATAGAGATAACCTAAGACATCATGCAGAGACTAGATAACCTGACCATCCTGTTTGTCAGGTGTTTCTGTCCTCCTGTTTGGTTACAGGAGATTACACCAGAAATGCAGTTTTTAAAATATTAACTTGCTGACTTATATGGAAATTCCCCAAGTTTGCTATAACCAGAATAAAAACCCTTAACTCCTAGACTTGGGGCTCTCATTCTGACCTCCTGTGATGGTAAGAGTCTGAGAGACCTTGCTTGTAACAAGACCCTTATGTATTTTTGTCGGCAGCCAAACCCATGAAATTACCCACTGTTCTGTGAAGCCTAGTCAGTTAAAGTGCAAGGCTAGGAAAGGACAGGGAGGACAAGGTCTCGGGTCCCAGGAATTGAAAGAACGTCTGGTATTTCCGGAAAACCGGTTAAGATAGTGGGTTGGCCTTGGGCCATGTGCAACCTTCCCGATTGCCTGTCTGATTGCCTGTCTTTTTAAGCTGCTGTCCTGAAATAAACCTCAAGAGCTTGATCAGAATGTACGACTTGCTCTCCTTCCTTGGGTCTCTTGTCCCCCATTCTTTCGCCCCCTCCCCAGGTTCCCACTGAACCCCCGAAGGTTGGTTCCTGGGTGGTCTTTGGGTACCTTCAACTTGGGCATAACAAATAACACATCGCTGGGCAGTGGTGGCACATGCCTTTAATCCCAGCACTCAGGAGGCAGAAGCAGGCAGATTTCTGAGTTTGAGGCCAGCCTGGTCTAACAGAGTGAGTTCCAGGACAGCCAGGGCTATACAGAGAAACCCTGTCTCGAAAAAACAAACAAACAAACAAAAAAACCAAATACATCAAAAAGATCATTCACCATGGTCAAGACAGCTTCATCCAGAGATCGATGGATGATTAAATATATGTAAATCAACAAATGTAGTCATTTACTCTACCACATAAATAGACATAAATAGAAACTACATGATCAGTTCAATGGGTAAAGAAAAGTCTTTGATAAAATCCCAAATCCTTTCATGAGAAAAGTCCTGGAGAATTTAGGGATACAGATGACCTACTTCAACATAACAAAGACGATATATAACAAGCCCACAGCTGCCAAGGGCCATGCAGAAGGAATGACAAATGGCTTTAGAATTCATGGAATGTGGCCTACTGGTTGGATGACTGAGTCTCAGACAGGAATGGCCCTGAGACTTCATGCTGTTATGAAGTTCTGCTCTGCCCTCACTTCCCTCTTAATCTAAGAATTGTATAAAAACTCTAAGGGGCTTCCAGCCCCTCACTGGGCAGTATCTCTGGCACTCACAGTCATAGTGCTTAATCTCTTTCAGGCATTGCTTCTGGAGCAGATTACTGATTCAATCACCACCCTGGGAAGGAATTTAGAAATGTAGATTGTGAGCAATGACTACCACCCTTAGAAAGCATTTGAAATAATGATGTTGTTAGTGAAGCTAGGTTGAGATGCTTTTGCTATGGGTCTGATGTAGAAAATCTTACAGAACAGTATGGAGTTCAGAAAGGCACACTCTTATTAGTTAAGCTAGGGACCTTTTGTGGCCAGGGAACAAGAACAATGGCAGCACTGGCTGACTCGACTCTCCCTGAGGCTGGACTGCTGATGATTTATTTCTTATATCCACTTTTGTCCTCAGGTTCCCTATAAGATTTAATAAGATTTGCTGATAAATAGATTATCATTCTGAGGATTTAAAGTAGAAATGCCTGATTGTTTTTAATACAAAAGTTTAGAATTGTGATTCTTTTAAGATTCTTATAAGATTACTTTAAAAGATAGATAAATAATAAAATAATTACTCCTTTCTTTGTAACCACAGATTGCTGCCTGCCAGTAAGAGAAACTGGCTGAGAAAGCTACCTTGATTTCTCACACTTCGTTAATCTATAACAAGTTGCTTAATTACGAATGTACACGGGTTCTTGGAAATGATTTGTTTTCTTTGCCTGTACTGCATAATGTTTTTCATGTGATGGTATTGGGGAACACACTGTTATTCATAGTCATATGTATATATGTATGTGTATATGTGTATGTATGTATAGGTATACATGTGAAATGCTTGGAGCATGCTTGTTTGAGCTTTGCTCCACCCATTCAACATATGAATGTTTATATGTCTGCCTATTTGTCTGTATGTATTTATGTATGTATGCATGCATGTATGTACTTGTATCTTGTGTGTATGAAGTTACTGGAATATGCCTTTTGCTTCATCCACTCAGTGTGTGTGTGTGTGTGTGTGTGTGTGTGTGTGTTTGTGTGTGTGTAGATTTTCTCTTTCATTTTCTTTCATGCTGACCCCTAAGAGTTAAGAGTTCTGAGCTTCTTGCTGGCCACAGGGAGTGCCGGCCCCAATGAATCAAGTTGTGTTCCCTCAGAGAAAGTCTGCTGCGTGATTTTTTTAATCTCTGGCTGCCATCAGCAGCAGCCCCCAGTGGTTGCTATCCGAACTATCCTTGATCCAAAATGCCACACCTCACTGCCTGCCTTGGTTTATACTGTGTGTCAAAGCTAGTCTTTGACGTCTCTGATGCACAGCCAGCATCATGCTACATGAAGATAAAGCTTGAAGCGCTTCTGGTAGAACACGGCAAAGATGCTGACTCTCTCCAATCTGTTCAACACAGTGCTGTAAGTCTTAGCTAGAGCAGTGAGATAATAAATGAGGATAAAGGGAGTGAAAACACCGAAGCGACGACACTGGTACTATCTATGCCTTTGTCTTCAGCGCTGCCAGGAGATCTACATTTAGATTTAAAATCCAAACTTTATGTTACATATAGCAATACAGTTTACCTATTAAGTAACACTGTAATAGAATGATTCATTATAGATTTAAGCAGAATAAAAAAGGGAAAGTTCACATTATAAAAACTCATCTTGTCAGGTGTGGTGGTGCATACACCTTTAATCCCAGCACCCAGGAAGCAGAGGCAGATTGTTCTCTTCATTTGAGGCCAGCCTGGTCTACATCCAGAACAAGTTCCAGGATAACCAGGGCTATACAGAGAAACCCTGTCTGGGGGCGTGGAAAGCAAATAAATCAGAGCATATTTTCTAAGGGGGTTAATGTGACAAATGTATTAAGCAACAAGTTATATATAATTCCTATTGCATTAATGGTAAATGGAATTTTTTAAAAAAGACAGCTGAACTATCACAGCCACTACCTCATAGGACTAACATATTCGGATTCTATTAGAACGCAACAAACAAATGATTTTTTTTCTACTTCAATGTCCAGAACATTGAATTCATAGTCATTGCTAAATGACTATGATTGTTGCAGCTATGATTGTTGCAGGATGTTCGATCACACTGTGAACCCCAAGATTGTGTTATTTACTAGAAAAACCTGCTTCTAGTTGTGGCGTGGCTCAGACCTCACACACACTTTCAATCCAATAGCTTCCTGTTTATTGTTTTAAAAAAAAGATTAAGTAAAGTCAACCATAGGTCAAGAGGCAGAGCAAGCAACCAGTTGCCAGGGAGTGACTGTAGGAAAAAGCCACTGAGAGTAAGAGGAAGCCAGGAGGGTGGCTAGAGAGCCTCACAGGAAGTAGAAGGGAGGGGTGTTCAGTTAGAGGGGTTTTGAGCCGCTGTGGGGAAGAACTGACTTTTGGGACATTGACTGGGATGGAAGGTTGGCTGGGCGCTTTCTCTGCCTCTCTGTGCTAACAGTCTCTCACCCCAGCATCTGGTTCCGGAGTCTTCTTTGGTAAAATTGAGCAACTGAGATTTTGTTAAAATCATATGATAGAATTGAAACTGGAGAAAAATGGTTTTATATCCTTGTGGTGGTTGGAGCAAGAAGAGCCACCAGAGACTCATAATTGAACACTTGGTCCCTAGTTGGTAGTCCTGTTTGGGGAAGGATTAGAAGGTACGGCTTTGTTGGAGGAGGTGTGCCATCGATGAAGGGGGCTTTAAGGTCTCAAAAGCTCACACCAGGCCCAGTCACTAGCCGTCTGCCTCCTGCTTATAGAGAAAATGTAAGCTCAGCTACGGCTCCAGTGCAACACCTATCTGCCAGCTTCCATGCTTCCCACCATGATGACCCTCTAAAAGTGTAAGCAGACCCCAGTTAATTGCTCTGTGTGTGTGTGTGTTTCCGTAATCATGGTGTCTCTTCACCACAATAGAAAGGTAGCTAAGGCAATCCTCTTTCATGACTTGTGATCCACCTACATCATGTCTTCACCACCTAATAGTACCCCCTCTCAGGCACTTTCTAAATGGACCATACCCACAACTTATACCTGTTTATATACATTAATGTATACATTATAGACTAGAATGTGAGGAAGAATATGTTTTCTTTCTTCTGCGTTTGGGTCACCTTGCTTATAACACTTTCCAAGTTCATCAATTTTTTATATAAATTTCAGTCTTTACAGCTGGATAATAGTCCATTTTCTATATGTACAACATTTTCTTTATTCATCCATTTGTTGATGTTCATCTAGGCTGGTTCCATTTCCTTGCTATTGTAAGTAGAGAAGCAACTAGCATGGGTCTGTAAATATCTCTGTGGTAGGATATGTATTGACCCAGGATCATCTGGGACACACAGGGTCAATGGAATAGAATAGAGAATCTGGAAATAAACTAACATATCTATGGTCACCTAATTCTTGACAAATGTAATGAGCGTGCAGTGGGAAAAAAGCCTATTCAACAAGCGGTGCTAGCAAATCAGACGAGTGTGGAATTAGATCCATGTCTTTCATCTTTTATAACAGTTGTAAAGTCCTCAATTTGAAACCCAAAGCATTGAAACAGGAGGAAAACAGGAAGTGCTCTTCAAGATGTTGGTATAAGCAAGAACTTTTGAACAGAACCCAATATGTACATAGGGAGTTGCTCCAAGAAACAATAAAGCTATGAGGCCCAAGTTTTCTGCACAGCAAAAGAAACTATCAGTAGAGCAAGTAGCTCACAGGAGGGGAGAAAAATTATTTTACCAGCTCTACTTCAGACAGGGGACTACCTAAAATTTACCAAAAATTTTTTTTTTCAAAAATTAAATACTAAAGAAACAAAAATGTCAGTCCATAAATGGGTGGATGAAGTTAACAGTTTTCAAAGGAAGAAACCCAAATAGCCAATAACGACTTTAAAAGTGAGACATGTGGGACCTCCCTTCTTAATAAGAACACTGGGAATCCAATCAGGGAAAGTGAGCAGTTTATTCTGTTATGTTGCAAAACTGGGCATCAGCCCGGAATACAGGCACACTGAACACAGAGAACAGTGTTTACAGCCTTAATGAAGGTCCCATTCCCCTCCCTCCTCACGGCCTGAGTAATCACTTTTACATGTGAAGAGATCAGCTCAGGAACTTTGGAAAATTCCACCAGGGCACCTGAGTACATGGGCACCCCTCCCCTCCTGGAAGAAATGTGGGCTGGAAGGGAGGGGCTGATTAAGCCCCTACTACCTCATTCCCTAAAGACCAATCAGTTTAAAAGTCACACTGTTCTGCTAATTACATTGTGCCTAACAGCTGCTGCTCTAAAAACCATATAAAGGCTCAATGAACAGGCTGCACTCAAGGTCATTCTCCCCTCTCCTTGGTGTGCAGGATGACCCCAGCATGCTGGAACAATAAATTCCTCTTGCATTTTGCATCGATCCCCGACTCCATGGTGTTCACTCAAAGGGGGGGGGGGTCCTCCGGGAAGTTAAGGCTCCCCAAAGTCTTACAGTGTCATCTAGGTTAGCTTTTCCTCTGGTTATTTATCTTTGCCAATTTCCTAACAAAGAATGTGTGGATTCGTCTCTATATTTTACATCCTATTTATTTAAATTCAATCAAGTAGATGACCTTATTAATGTCTGCAGGTTGCTAGGCAAACTTGTTAACAATTTTAATATTCTAATCTTTAGTTGATTTGGGGGGGGTAGGAGGGGTTGTAGCTAGACTAACAGGCATTAGCAGGGGTCCAGTGTTTTCGGACTGTTTGCAGCTCTTCACGGGACTCTTGAAGAGGGACCGTTGTAAAAGAACTTCTTGCAAAAAATTTCAACATTACTCATCAGCAGGAAAATGTAAATTAAAACTACTTTGGGATACCACCTCACCCCGATCAGAATGGCTATTCCAGAAATGAGACAACAAATGGGCAAGATATGAAGACAGAAGAACCCTTACTTAATTCACTGCAGTTGGGAATGCGAATTAATACAGTAATTGTGGGAATTCGTTTGGACATTCCAAAAAAAAAAAAATTATAAATATAATTACCATATATTCACAGAAATATGAACAGAACTAAAACTTTAAGAGCAAAATTGCCGAATTCTTTGCCCATATTTGCATTTTCTGGTTGATCCCACAAGCCACAAACTTTCTTAGAAGCAGATACCAGGATCTCCCTCTAGAGGAGAGGGCCCCCACCCTCGAAGTCAGGTCTGAAGTGGCACCCAATCCTGTGACACAAACTTTCTTCCTCCATTTGATACCTACCCGAAGTAACAGAGTCTTCTGGGAAATGTAGTTGCTGCTCTTGGATCACGCACAGGACTTTGGGAATGGCTCTTTCCGCCTCCTTGCTTGCATCTTTGGCCAGTAAGTTCCAGAGCTGCCGCCACTGCTTTCAGGACTGAGCCTGAGTTGTGTGCTCTGTAAGGTCGATGCGAGATTGTCAGAGGAGCCCCTGTTTCCAAGGATCCTGAGAGCTGAAACGTGAAAAGTGGATGGTTTTCACACAGAGCGACCTGCAATGCACGTGCGAGTTGGAGCCTGGGGGATTCCTTCAGATGCAGGCCAGGGAAAGGGAGACTGGAGCTGGGTTTTGCCTATAGGTGTAAAAAGTTTTTAGAAACCATGAGAGCGGCTAGGACGTTCTATGCTCTTTGGGAGCTGAGAGGTGTTTGTTTACATTCCTGTTCTTCCGTGTTTACATTATGATTCTTCGTGACATTCAACTTTCCCATCTGTGTGATGAGAACAGTAATGTGTGGGGCCTCAAACCTAACTGAGAACTGCTCAGCACTTGGAGATAAAGGAAAGATTTCTTTATTATCATGCAGCTGTAGCTGTAAGGGTCCATGATTCGCTGAAGAATGATACACCAGACTCAAATATCCTGCAGAAGTCCAACATGCTGGGGTCTCCCATTCCAAAATGGAAAGACCCTGGAGTGAGCTTGCGCTTGCAGACCTGATTTAAAGCACATGAGGGGAATTCTCGGGTAGGTGACCTCTTTCTTAACCCGCTGGATCCATCTCTATGGATATTCCAAAATATTACCAGGGCATGGGAGCTGGAAACCGTTCCTGGGAAAGTCTGGAATCTGCTGCTGACCCACTGTCCTTACCTCAGGCCGGGTTGGGGGAGGGGGCAGCTTCTGATGGCAGGGCAGTTTCTCACTAGCTGCCTGAAGCCTGGGTTTGGTTTGGTTTGGTTTTGTTTTTCAGTAACTGACTTGCCTGGACTTGCCCAGTTCTTAGAAACAGATATTTAGGAAACACACTTAGGCCCAAACTCTCAATTTAAAGCCTGTCTTGGAGTCAGCCTAGTCTTCTCATAGCCTCTAACTACCGTTCAAAGAGGCTCCAGCAGAGGAAGGTTTACAATCAAAGTGTTACAACTCTGCTTCAGACGCTAGCCTAGCAGCTAGTTGACCAGGAATACCACTAAGTCCCAAGGCACAACACACTTCATATAAGAGAATTATTGGGAGGGAATACCTCAGGAGGGTGGCTGCCTCTGTTCAGGCCAGAAGCAACAGGGAACTGGACAGAGGCAGTGTTTATAGGGTTTCTTGGAGGGGAGGAGGGTAAATCTAGGGTAAAGCTTGGGTATTAGAGGGATTCTGCGTGTTGGCCCTGGGTTTAGGCTTGGGGTCAAGTCAGGGTTGGGGTGTTATTTCTGTTGGCCCTCTTACCCTGCAGTGCTTAAGGGGATATTGGTGGTGCTCACTTCTCAAGGGAGAAGAGAAGACAGATATTTAAGGAAAAAAGGAAGGGTTTATAAAACAGGTCAGGAGGGCTGGAGAAATGGCTCAGGGTTAAGATCACTGACTGATCTTCCAGAGGACCCTGGTTTGATTCCCAGCACCTACACGGCAGGTCACAACTGTCTGTATCTCCTGTTCCAGGGGATCTTACACCTTGACAAAGATATGCATGCAGCCAAAATACCAATGCACATTAAAACAACAACAAAAACAAACAAACAAAACTGAAAAGACAGCCAGGTGTGGTGGTATCTTCCTTTAATCCCAGCATTTAGGGGGCAAAGGCAGGTGATTCTCTAGGTTCAAGTCTAGCCTGGTCTACAGAGTGAGTTCAATGACAGCCATGAACACAGAGAGACCCTGAATCAACACAAACCAAAACAGGTCATTGGTTCAATGTCAGCTGCATTGTTTGAATTTCTTACTTTGTTTTCTTATTTTTATAAAACCCTAATACTTCCAAATAAGCTTGTAAATCATATTTAACAAATGCCGATGCTTGCGGTTTTCCTTTTCTCCATTAATAATCCTAGTGAAATGGCCCCAGCTTCCCAGAAAAATGGTGATACGTGTGCTGACCATGCGTCGTCGTTAGGTGGCGTTTGTATTTGCACAGTTCTGTTTGCCCCTCTCCCGCACCACATAGCCTGCCTAGCATTCCCGGTTTAAGTTTATAAAAGTTTGTCCAAGACCTTGTTGCCAGAGACTGGTACTGAAATTAAGTGGGTTTAGCAGTTTGAACAAGAGAGCCCTTTTCTCCAAAAAGAAAATCCCCTTTCCCCTGAACTCCCACCAGCACTTCAGAGCCACAGGAATGAATGGGCAAGTCTAGTTGTATATAATGCTCAAGTAAGTGCTCCTACTGCCTGGGGTACATAAGATTCGAGGCGTTCTGTTTCATTAAAAATAAAAAAAGCTCTACTTCTAGGAGTTGTTTCATATAAAATCATGTTGTATTATATTTTGGTTTGGTTTGGTTTTTGTTTGAGACAGGTCTCTCTATGTAGACCAGGCTAGCCTCAAACTGCTTGCCTCTGCTTCCCATGTGCTGGGGTTAAAGGTATGTGCCACCATGCCTAGCCTCCTACACAATTTTGTTTAAATACTATGGTGAATTGTTTAGTTTTTCCTTACTTTAAGTGTGTGCATGTGTGAGTGAGTGTGTGTGTGTGTGTGTGTGTGTGTGTTAATAAGATATCCTGGCTGGCTTAGAACTGGATTGGCCTTTTTTGTGTAACAGTTTCCTCCAACATTAAGATATTCCATCCTTCAGGAAAGCTCCTTAGACAGGAAGGCAAACAACTCAAAATTGTTTCAGGAAGTCCCTAAAACTGAGCAGATTCATTAGGCCCCTCCCTGTCAGAATAAGCAATAAAAAATTGAGAGTCCCTCTCACACAAGCCAAGCTGCAAACACACGTGTAAACTTTTAAAAACTTTGTTGAGAGGTCCCCCTACCCCTGAGCTATAAAAATCTTGCCTTCTTCATGTTCAATGCTAACCTCTTGAACCCCACCTTAGGGAGAAGCAGCCTATGTACATGAATAAAAAGAGCTTGTTTTAAATTTTCATTTGTTTTAATTAATTTGGCCATGATGATTAGTGCTGGTGGTCTTTCTCCTCTGATCTTTGGGATTGACAGTTATATTCCATTGTTTGGGGAATAATGACAAAGTTTGTTAACATTTGTAAAAGAGAAAGTTATACATAGTTCTTTATGCCTAGCTATACATTTTCCCCTCTCTGTGGTCTTTTATCTAATGTGTACATCCAAGTCTAGTGTCATTTTCTTTGAGCCTAGAGAACTCTCTGTAGTACTTGTAAATTATAGGCTTGCTGGTAATAAATTATCTGAAAATATCTTTAATTCTTTTCTTTTTTAGAATAAGATTTCCAGACAGAGAATAGTGAATTAAAAGGTATTTTCTTCAACCCTTTAAAGATTCCTTTATAGCATGGAGTCACCCTTTTTCCTTCGTGCCTGTGCCAGCTACTCTGGCTCTGTGTTGTTTAGTTGCTTTCAATATTTTCCCTCAGGCTTGGTGTACTGTTCGTTGTTTCCATATTGATTCTGGGCTATTAAGTACCTCAAAACTGTCATTCACAAAAATTAGGAAGGTTTTAGTCATTATTTCTAAACATGTTTTTTGTGTTCTAATTTTTCCTTCTACAAGTCCATAATCTGTATATTAAATTGTTTCTAAATCTCCCCACCAGTTTCCCAGCCTCTAATTCTCTTTTGTAAAAATTAGAAAACATCCATTCCACAAGTTCCATTTCAAAACGTTATTTCCCTCAGTCACTAAAGCCTGTCAGCAGTGCACAGATGTTTCTTCTAGTTTCTTTTTCTATGGATTGTCCTCCTCGTCCTCCTCTCCTCCCTCCCTCCTCCTCCCTCCCTCCTCTTCCTGCTCCTCCTCCTCCTCCTCTTCTTCTTCTTTTTTAAAAAAATCTACCTCTGTGTACTTGAAGGCAGTTTAGGTTGCTTAGCTATCTTGTCTGTTACTTGCAGTATTTGGTCTAAGAGCCATCCCCCTCCCCCAAAACACATTGCCCGGTTTCTCACATGCAGAAAGATTTTTATTGTGGACATTGGAAATCATACACTGCAGGAGAGTGTACCTAGAAGACTGTGTTTCAAGTCAATTTATTGGCTGTATTCGATTTCTAGATTATTCTTTGTAGTGTTCAGCAGCTGATTCTCCATTTTTTGTTAGTTGCTCCAGAATATTCCGTGTATGTATAGATTAGTTGTTATACAATAAGTTTGGTTTAATACACTAATTTGGGGCCTTAAATACTTTGACTTACATTCACAACTTACTACCTTTATTTTTCTAGTTGTCTTCTTGGGCCTGTTGCACTGTGGTGTCTAATGCCCCACAGTAGTAAAACTGCAGCTTTTGTCTTTGTGGGCTTTTTCCTATGAGGATGAATGTCTTAGCGTTCTACTCTTATAAAGGAAAGCATTTGACTGGGGCTTGCTTACAGTTTCAGAGGTTTAGTTCATTATCATCATAATGGCAGGGAACATGGTGGCACACAAGCAGGCATGATTCTGGAGAAGTACATGAGAGGTCTGCATCTGGATCTGAAGGCAGCAGGAAGAGAGACACTTGGGCTGGCTTAGGCTTTTAAAATCTCAAAACCCACCTTCAGTGACGTGTTTCCTCCAATAAGACCACAGTTCTAATCCCTCTTAAGTAGCTCCACTTGCCGATGACCAAGCATTCAAATATAGGAGCCTATGGGGGCCAATCTTTTTCTAACTGCCACAATGAACACAAATTTTTAATTTTAAAGAAATTTATTATTTGAATTATTATTATTGTAGGTGGCATATTTTTCAGGCTGGTCTTGAATCCATGGGCTTAGGTATCCTCCTGCCTCAACCGTTCTAATCATGGAATTATGCCCACAGTTTTATTACTATGATTAAATAGATTTCTCACTATTGAGCTCTTCTTTACTTCTGGAATAAACTTTAAAAATTCCTTCTTGGGCTGGAGAGATGGCTCAGCAGTTAAGAGCACTGACTGCTATTCCAAAGGTCCTGAGCAAATTAACAAAAAAAAAACAAGAAAAAAAAATTTAAAATATCTCAGAAGAAACATACTGAAGAAATGCTCTATGAGTTTAAAGGTTGTACAAAAATCTTCCTACCAGAAGTCAAACGTCACTTTTCAACCTAGAACTCACACATGAGAGAAACTCCATAAATGTAATGAATGTAGGATATCTTTCTGCCGTAAATCAGTCCTCGGTGCTCATCAGAGAATTCACACAGGAGAAAAACCCTATGAATGTAATGAGTGTAGGAAATCTTTTAATCAAAAGTCACATCTTAGGAGGCATCAGAGAATGCATCCAGGAGAGAAACCTTATGAATGTAAAAAAATGTGGGAAATCATTCAACCAGAAGTCAGATCTCATTTTGCATCAGAGAACTCATACAGGAGAGAAACACCATGAATGTAATGAATGTGGAAAATCTTTCTACCAGAAGTCAGACTTCACAGTGCATCAGAGAACGCACACGAGAGAAGCCATATGCACATAGTAAATGTAGAAAAACCCTTTGCCAGGGGTCACACCTCAGCAGGTATCAGAAGTCAACCCAAGAATTCAAAGAGTGTAGGGAACCTTTTCATTATAAGTCAAACATCAGCAAGTAGAACATACATGAAGGAAACCCTTTGAATGGAGGGAAACTTTCTGAGCCATCCACCTCAGCAAACATAGACAAATCCTTCATAGGAGACATGGGTTTTGTGCTCCTTCAAACCCACTTTTTTCTCTTGGACAGACACTGAGCCCATATACTACAGTTTCCTATTATGTAGGTGAGACTATGGCCTGAACCTTGTCTATGGGGATATGTTGTGGGAAATATTAAAAAGAAGGAATATAGCAAGTTCCCGAGCTAAGCCTTGGTTCTCGCATCCCTGTCAGGCTGGCCAGCTATGCACTGGGGAGCAATGGCCGACTTGCTGTTATCTCGTGGAGCTCTGACTCAGAGCTCCACGATCTCTCCACCCAGCTCACTAGGTTCCCACTGGCCGGTTGCTACCACGACAGCCCCATGCTTCAACACCCCCACAGCCTCTGTGGTGCACATCAGGCAAACCCACATTTTGCCGCTGTACCTTTCTCTCTGGAACCCAGACAAGCTGCCAAGTGAAGGAAACCGCAACACAAACTCAATCTCTGGGCACATCAACTAAAATCCTAATCTTATAAGCCTAATTAAATCTAAATCCTCTGGAGTCGAATCCTTGTGGATCCACCATGATAACAGGAAACTCTAGAAGCTACATCTTACCTATATGCTGTACCTGTTCCAAAAGGACCCTGTCTCTCTCCTCCTCCTCTCTTTCCCTCTCTAACCCAGAAGTCCCTCCTACTCGCCCAGTGATTGGCTCCTTTATTCACTAGGGGATTGGTTCACAAGAAGTCACATGAGTATGTATAACAGTGAGTTGTGGAAGGCCTTTGGTTAGATTGAAATCCTACAATCTTCCAGGCAGTTCGGTCCACGTTGGAAGGATTGTTTTTCTCTAAGAAGGTTTGATTGTTGTTTACCTTGTACACAAGTGTGTACATTCATTTAAGAAGAACTAAATGGGAACCTATAAATTAATTCCCAAAGACAGCTTATATATCCCTAATGAATTTTTAAGGTTCTTATTTTGTAGTTAATTAAAATATCCACCTGCAACTGTGGACTGAGTTAAATTTCTCAAATAAATCCATTATCTGTTGGTTAACATGTTTGACTAGTGTTATATTCTCTATAGCTTAAAAATGGTAAAGTAGATCAGTGCTAGCAAGGCATTTTTCAGAATTTCAGTTGTTTTTTACCCCTTGAAATAAGTGCTGAAATTTGAACAGAGTGTTAGAAATTTATGATACCTTATTTCTTACACTGTTTTAGTCTTGGTTATTCCTGGATTTTAATTTTTTTTTTTTACTGTTGTGAGGCACCAGATGTCTTATTAAGACAGGAGACCTGCTGGGCAGTGGTGGCGCACGCCTTTAATCCCAGCACTTGGGAGGCAGAGGCAGGCGGATTTCTGAGTTCGAGGCCAGCCTGGTCTACAGAGTGAGTTCCAGGACAGCCAGGACTACACCGAGAAACCCCGACTTGAAAAACCAAGGAAAAAAAAAAAAAAAAAAAGAAGACCTGGTTTCAAGCTCTGTGTCTTCTTCATCAAGCATTTGACTATTTTTATAAAACAAAACGTTTTTCTTTTGGTTCTGTTAGCCCCCACGCCATTTAACGACAATGCTTCCGATGGAGAGTAGAGCTGCTTTTGTCACACCTAACAAAAAATTTAAAAGTACAGTTTGTAAACGTTACAGCTCTGAGGGGAAAGGCTTCCCCCAGTGCAAGTGTTATGGCTATAAAGGGGAAGGTGTCCTGTCAGTCGAGGAATACCCCAGAGTGATAACACACAACAAACCTCATACAAGCGAATTTATTGAAGGGGAAAATCCAGGAAGGTGGCTGCCTTTACTCAGGCAAGAAGCAGCAGACAACTGAGTAAAGGGCAGGGATTATACAGGATTTCTTGGGGGGGGAAGAGCTTTCTGGAGTAGAGATTTCCAAGGTGGGAACGGGTGGGTTTTCAAGTCCTGAGCTTGGGCTTTTTATTCTGTAGCGTGGAGGTTGGCTGCCTGTGTCTGGAGGGTTGGATCCAGATGTTATGGCAGTTAAAGTATTCTAAGGGCAGAGCCTAGCCATTGGAGGAGCAATATTAGGGCCTGGTGTACAATTACAGTGTGTGCATGGAAGTGAGAAGAGGCTAGGGAGACAAAACAGAGGAAAAAGGGCCAGAAGTATTAACATTTCTCAAGACCAGCTACTATATGCAGAAGCCCAGATGCAAGTTGTATATGATGAAGCCGACTCAGCATTATGCCACATGACAGCTTTCAATGCTTGAAACAAGGTTGAAGAGACAGAAAAGAGGACTTGAACCATTATTATGTAAAGTCTAAAAGAAACATCCACTGACTTTTTACAAAGATTGACTTTAGCTATAGAGAGCCGTGTATCAGAACACATGCTAGGAAAGCACTAATTGAATCTTTAGCTTTTGAAAATGCTAATTCTGAATGTAAAAGGGTGATCGGGCCCATTAAGGCAAGATCAGCACCAATAGAAGAATGAATTAGAAATACAGTTGGCATTGGGTCTCATTTGTATAATTTGATTTTATTAGGGCAAGTGATCAAAAAAGGTTTTGGAAAAATCCAAAATGCCGAATATTTTAATTGTGGTGAGCAAGGTCGTTTAAAAAAGAATTGTAAACAGAGCCAGAATGATTCTAAAAGAAGGACTCAGCCTTCTAGAATATGCAAAAGGAGTGGCAAAGGCCAACACTGGACTAATGTATGTAAATCAAAAGGGACAAACAATGTAACCTCTGGTCAGGAAACTCCCGAAAGGGGGTGGTTCTTGCAGGCCTCAATATTAAATTCAGATCAGCCATTTCAAGTCAGCAGTGGAGATACTTGTCCACAGAACAATTAAAAAGTATGCTGCTCTGGATATAAATATTAATCCAGATATCAAGGTCAGTGAAGATTCAACAGATAAAACATAAAACTCAGGAGAGACCAAGAAACAAGTATTTTGGCAAATTTCTCTAAATGATCGAAGGCCAAACTAAAGGTGTTTATAAATAATAGTGAAATTGAAGATTTGGTAGGCACTGGAGCAGATGTAACAATAATATCACCAACATTTTGACCGCAAACTTAGCCTCTTCAGAAGGTAGATATACAATTTCTAGGATTTAGAAGTTTTTCTCAGATAAAGAAAAGTGTGAAATGACTTAAATTTTATAAGGCCTGAAGAAAATAGTGCCATATTTGGCTGATATAGCCATGAATTTATGGGGAAGAGATCTGTTGCAGCAATGAGAGGTTCAGATTATCATTCCTCCAACTTAAGGGACAAGCTATAAAATAAGGGTTGTCTCTGATAAAGGTATTTAAAATATCTTCTCAAGAACAGTCACGGGCTGTCCAAGTTGTCCATAAACAGGACCCAGCAGAGGCTGGCTCCTCAACCTTATATGGGGGAGACACTGCTAACAAAACACAAACAACCCTTTCACTGAGGTGGTTGACTGGCCAACCTGTTTGGATAGAAAAATGGCCTATGAGGAAGAACAACTGCCAGCACTAGAACAGCTAGTGCAAGAGACAGCTGGAGGCTCTACACCACCCTTGGAGGCCCACCAGCCCTTGGAATTCTCCTGTATTTGTCATTAAAGAGAAATGCGGCGAATGGATGGTGTTGAGAGATCTGAAAGCAATCAGAATTATTCAGCCTATGGCTCTTTACAGCATGGAATCCCATTGCTTTCACTGGTGCCTAAGACATGGCCTATTATAGCAATTGATTTAAGAGATTGTTTTCACCATTCTTTTACAAGAACAAGATACAGAAAAGTTTGCTTCCTCAATACCTATGTATAATGATTGTTGAATAAAAAGATATTATTGGAAAGTATTGCTACAAGGGGTATTGTATAAATAAGGTTATATAATAATATATAAAAATATATATAATAATAAATAAGGTTGTATAAATAAGTTTATATAATAATATATATAATAATAAATAAGGTTGTATAAATAAGGTTATATAATAATATATATAATAATAAATAAGGTTGTATAAATAAGGTTATATAATAATATATATAATAATAAATAAGGTTGTATAAATAAGGTTAGCCCCTAGCTTATGCTAAATTTTGTACAGCAGCTTTTACAACTATTTTGTAAACAATTTCCTCAATCCATAATTTACCATTATATGGATGATATTTTGCTGACTGGTTCAAATGGAGATACCTTTAGAAAAAATGTTTAATGAAGAGAATTTTGCCTTGTTGAGGATTACAAATTGCTCCTGAAAAAATATGAAGAGGAGACACTTTTTTTTTTCTTTCTCATTCTGGCCCTGCTCACTCCAGCCCAAGGATTTACTTACTTATTTATTTTTATGTGAGTACACTGTAGCTGTCTTCAGACATACCATCAGAGGGCATCGGATCTCACTACGGATGGTTGTGAGCCACTATGTGGTTGCTGGGAATTGAACTCAGGACCTCTGGAAGAATGGTCAGTGCTTTTAACCGCAGAACCATCTCTCCAACTCCTCATTTTGGGTTTTTATGAGACTGGTATCACTGTAGCCTGGGATGACTTGCAACTATGTAGTTCAGTTGAGCCTTGAACTCATAGTGACCCTCCTGTCTCAGTACTCAGTCTCAGGAAGTAGAATTACAGGCCCAGCTGGCCTCCATTTTAAAGAAAAAAGAATTAGTCAAAAGTGGTGGCACATATCTGTAATCTCAGCACTTACAAAGTAGAAGAGAGGAGTAAACTTAATCCCATTTCTCTCTTCCCAGAGGGGTACATAGCAGCTTATAGGTATCTTGGTATTGTCACAGTGAAGGTGATATTAGAAGGGGTGCTAACCATTAGATCTAAGCTAAGGATGCTGAAAAATATAACACACAAGACAGCCTCCCACCAAAAGGACAGACAGAGAAAGAAAGAAAGAAAGAAAGAAAGAAAGAAAGAAAGAAAGAAAGACAGTTCCAAATGTTAATGCTGAACCTGATAAATCCTTTCCAGGGTTTTATTACTTTTTGATTTATGACAGAAACAGTTATAAAACCTAATTGCTGCAGAATATTTGATCACATTGTGAACCCTGAGACATTTACTGAAAAAAAATCTGTTTCTAGTTGTGGTGTGGCTCAACCCTTAGCACATACCTTTAAACTCTGGTTGTAATACAGACACGCCCTTTGTATACACCTTCAATCCAAAACAATAAAGGTTAAGTTAGTTTGTAAAGGGAAGCAGCCATGTTTGAAAGTGATGTCTAAGTGAGTGGCAGACAAAGTGACGAATCAGAGAAAGATTTGACTGAGTAGTATACACCCAACTCTAACGAGAATTGGAAAGGGAAGCTACTTAAGAGAGCAGTGCAGAAAGAGAAAGAAAAGGGGAGAGGAGATTTTACCCAGAGAGTTTTAGAGACAGGTTGAAGAGAGAACAAACTAGACATAGGTAAAGACAGAATGAGCCAGAAAATGAGAACATATTATCAAGCTTAGTATGAGGCCAAGCAGAGCAACTCAGGGAAGGCAGAGAGAGGCAGGGGGAGGGGGGAGGAGGAGGAGGAGGAGGAGGAGGAGGAGGAGGAGGAGGAGAAGAACAAGAGGAGGAGGAGGACGAGGAAGGGGGAAGGGAGGAGAGAAAGAGGACAGATTGAATCAGGGTGGAGAGTTAGCTTTGAGAAGAGTTGATCAGCCAGCCAGAGCACAGAAAGAACAAGAAAGGGTGAGCTTATTCAGCAGTAAGTCTCTGAGGCTGAAAACATTCTAAGCCTAGATTAGATTGTAAAGAGGCTAGAAGCTTCCAGGCCTAGGCCTAAGATTAGCAGACAGAGGCAATAAGCCTGCAAGAAAACAATTGCTGCAGAGAATAAGAAATACTTTTACACCTCATTTTACTTTAAGTCAGGTAGTGGGCCAGTGCTGACTTGAGCTGAGAGGTCACTTATTCAGCTATCTCTCTTTACCTTAACCATTCTTGGTCCGTGGGCCAGAGCAAGGTAGAAAGGATAAGGAATGGGCAGGATTTAGAGCCAAAAGCCAGAGGAGGGGACAAAGAATCAAAGTGAGGCAAATAGAAGTATCTTTGCTGTCTGGATCGAATCATTCTTTCTGATGGTCATTTGGGTTGCTTAAGTATCATTTAGAGTCCAACATAAGGAAATAGCTGTTTAAGTAGGTATAAGAAATGTAAGAAATTATGTCTCATTTTCCTACAACTTCAAAACACCGATTACCTAAAGTATACTCTTTTGAAGAGCAATAATCTAATGAGTGCTTAATACTGCTATGCTAATAAGAATAAATGCCTTAAATAATTCAAAACAATTTGTTACTATGTGTATGTATGTGTTACACAGATGTGGGGGTTAGAGGGCACCTTTGAGGAGCTAGTTCTCTCTGCCCACCTTCCCATAGGTCCCAGGGAGTGCATATCACTAGGCATGCATGGTGCCCAGGGAGGTCAGGATATCAGATTCCCTGGAATAGAAGTTAAGGATGGTTGTGAGCCACCATTATGAAAGAACTGAGGTTCTCTGCAAAAGCAATCAGTGCTCTTAGCTGCTGAGTCATCTCTCCAACTCATGCTTTTGCTTCTAATTTTTTTCTCTCATAGGATGTTAAATAACAAAGACCTTCTTTAGAAGTAGAATTTATTTACTATAAGTGTTTCAAAATATGTTTTCAGGCTGCTAAACCATTATAGGGTAATCTATTATTAAGGTCTTCATTAAGATGGCACCTAATCATAAGCAGTCTGGAAACTATCTGGCAATACATACTAATCTGAAATATGTACAAGTTGTGACTCACCATTTCCATCCCTAGATATTCAACAGAAGCATTTGCATGCATTCGCCAAAATTCAAGAATGTTGCCCATAGCACTATAATAGTCCAGAGCTAGAAATTCTCAAACACCCGCCAACAGTAAAATAAGGAACAAATTCTGGAAGTATTTTAAAAATACAGATGGAATACTATATAGCAGTAAGAATAAAACTACATAGGACAACATGGGTGAACTTTGAGAGGTTGAACAATGGCTTCCAAGGATATCCCAAATTCTAATCTCTAGACCCTGTGAATATCACTTTATCCAGGAAGAGACTTTGCATATGTAATTAAGGATCTTGTGACTGGAGAATCATCTTGGAACATAAAGAGGTAGAGGAAGACCTGACTATAAAAAGAAAGCATGGCGTGGAGACAGGAACAGGCTTTGGGTGTGGAGGAAGAGGCCATCAGTGAAGCATAAGGAAGTTAGGAGCTGAAAGACTCCCATCACCTATGTGCAGAAGGAACCAGTTCTGCTGATAACTTGATTTTGAACTACTGAAACTAACTGGGACTTCAGATGGATACAACTGTAGGAGAATAAATCTCTTTCTTAAGTCATTAAGTACTTGCTATAGGTAAAAGGCAACATTCACAAACATGAAAAATAAAAAGGGCAGATTACCTATGGCTGGCTGCATTCACCTAAAAAAATTCTTAAGGGAAAAATAATTTATCATTGAAAGGACTATTAAAATAGGGGTAGAAACCAGGCAGTGTGGTGCATGCCCTTAATCACAGCAATAGTAAGGCAAAACAGTTCTCTTGTAAGTTCAAGTCCATCCTGGGCTATATAGTGAGACCATGTCTAAGTTCTGGGGCCAGAGAGATGGCTTCTCAGTTAAGTGCACTGGCTCTTCATTCTCCCAGAAGACCTAGATTTGGTTCCCAGCATCCACATGGTGGCTCACAACCTGCTGTAATTCAGTTCTAAGACTCTGACATTCTCCTGGACAACCAATATACATGTGGTGCAGAGACATACCAATATGGAAAACACCCATACAAACACATTCTTATCTGAGGGTATGTTTAGTCTGTGAGACCTGAATGTGTGTCCTCTTCTGTGTGTATGTATACAGAATTTTATAAATGGTTCCTCTTGGCTATGTGTGGTGGCACACATGTACCACACCAGCACCTGGAAGAGACTGCTACTACAAGGCCAGCTGAGCTTGCTGAACAAGCAAGATCCAGTCTTTAAAAAAAAAGGACCTTTTAGTATATCAATCTTCTAATCTGCTAGAAAAAATATCTATTTGAGATGGGAAAATATTTACTAAATAACTTTATTTCTCAAAAACTAGGGATTTTGTTTCTTGAAGACTAAACCATCCTAATGATTACTGCAACAACTAACTGTGACTTTTAAATGCTAATGACAAGATACTGCTTAATGGGCTCTGTTGTTCCTGTATCTGGACATCGTAAAAACAAGCAAAGCTGTCTTCTGAAATAGCAGTAAACTAATGAGACAGGGGTACTACATAATGAACAACCAAGGCCTTCTGGGCTTACCATTGTCCAAAGTGGTGAAAATGGAAGCAGAAATTGCTCTATGATCATTAAATATAGACAATTTATAAAACACATCAGAATTTTATTGCTTGAAGAATACAGCATATGAAATCACAAGAACATCAAAATTAAAAGTCACTAGAGGCTTCAAACATATAGTACATTATCAGATGCAGTAAAATATTAATTAACCTGAATTCTGCATCAGAAAGAAAAAGGTATGGAAAACTACCTAAATTGTTTACTTGAGAAACATACTTAAAACAAAATAAAAGAATGTTACAGTACAAATTAGAAAAGCCAAAAGTGACTAACTCATTTCTGTAGACTATACTACCTACCTTTGGTACTTAACCTTTTTGAAAAAAACAATTCCTTCTATTTTTTCCAAACATGTCATGGACATATCCATGAAATACCTTGAAATAACTTCAACATAAAACATTCAGCAAATTACTACCCTTTTGTTATATGGGGGAAGAATATCTGATAAATGCATAACAATATGCATATAAATTTCCCTTCTAAAACTGAAAAATATGAATATTAAGAAATCTAATACTTATAAACATTTCTTAGCTCTCAAAATTGAAATCCTAGCAGCTAGAATCTCTTCTGGGGCTTGGTGAATACAGAAATTTAGATGGCTTGGCAACTGACATAGGAACTTAATGACTTATATTATCTTAGGTGGCATTTTTGTTTCCAAAATATAAGTAATATGCCATTTCACCAAATACACTGGATCCCTCTTACAAACTATCATACTTTATGCACTAAAACCAAATTAAAGCTGCTCCCTTTTAAAAAGCAAGTTAACACTTCATTCATATAGGGCTACTCAGTTATGACACTCTTTAAGCAAACACAGAACGTTTAAAGCTACCACTAAATTATGATGACAGGGACAGTGATGTCATACCAAAAGTTAGCACTGGATTCTTGAGGCCACCTAGTCAAGAAAATGTAAATGCTACACTAAACCAAACAATAAGTAAACTATATGTTAAATAAAAATTTAAAGCCCTTTTTCATAGCAAACATGTTCACTAGCTTTCATTTATTTTCCCCAGCAAAGGTTTGACTATCCAGGAACCTCCGTTAAACCAATAGAACCCAAGCAACTGCCTCACAGGTCCTATATACTCAAAAGATGGACTGAGCACTGAAACTATGAACACATACTGAACTGGAGTGAAACAGTAAGAATCGTGACAATCTTCAAGATTAGCCAGTCTCTGAAATGGCATAGTGTAGTTCAAGATAAATTATTCTATAATAAAACTAGTCTTCACTGCTACACAAAACAGTAACAAAATTGAAAACATAACTCACCAAATTTATACAACTACTAGTGAATACATTTCCTTCCTAGTTATTGAATGTCTTATTTGAGATTTCCTCTAAACAAGTATATTTATCTGAGCATATAATTGTTGCCTACATATATACTCACTTTAAAAGACAAAAAAATTAGATACTATATAGAACTGAACTTTTTTACCAACCTGATTCAATGTATTCTGCATCACACCATGCCCCATCTCAATAGAAATTCTCAATTTTAGTTCAGTTAAAAGGGCAGAGAAAATACAAATACAGATTAAGAGATCTCTATAAATTTCACTGTAGTTTTATAAACCTGAAGTTTTCTGTAACACTGTTTATTGACCAAATAAAGGGTTCACACTGGTCTGAGATTCCAGAAACACCATTACAAATTCAAAGTTCATATTATACTTAACCTTAAATTTTTAATAGTTCAAAGAGACAGTTTTACATGTATAGCACAGTAGTTGAAACCCGACAGCAGACGTCTCTAGAATACCAATGGTAAGTCCACCAAGATGCATACAAAATTACAGATAAGCATTTCTTTCACTGTTTTCTTATGGAGGAAACAGAAGCCCAGGTGGTGAATTTCAGATATCATCATCATCATCTTCATCTTGGGAAGATCCTGCCTGATTGGATGCGCTGGCTGAAGCTGCAGCAAGCTGGGCTTGTTGAGCTGCTTGCTGCATTTGAAGCCATTCCTGCTGAGCCAATTCTGCTTGTTGCTGTCTAGCCTAAGAATTAAAAACATAAAAGCAAGTGTATACATTCTAGTTAAATATAAATTAAATCAACTAACAGACTTACTCATTAAATGTAGATATTTTCCAAGTACTATGCAATTATGACATATCTAGAAAACAATAACTTTAATATTTTTAGTTCAACTGAAGAAATTGAAAGGTTACTACTGGAGAGGCTGGCCCAGCAGTTAAGAGTACGGGCTTGTGATCACAACTTTATCATCTCCATTTCCAAGGGGTCCAACACCTTCTTCTGGCCTCTGCAAGTAATGTACACATATGGTGTATAAACTTGCATGCAAGCAACACCCACACACATGAAATAAAAATATTTGTTTTAAAAAAAGACTGACAGAGTTGGGTGATGGTGATGCATGCGTTTGTTTAGTCCCATCGTTTGGGAGACAGGAGCAGACAGATCTGAGTTCAAGACCAGCTTGGTCTACAGACTGACAGGACAGCCTGGACTACAGGGGAACATCTGTCCCAAACAAACAAACAACTAAACAAGGTTGATTAGGAAAAAAAAGCATTAGTCTCTCTTTGGCACTTATTTCTGTCTTACTTCTTTTCTGTCCCTTCAATTATAATTTTCATATAAACATAATTTCAGTGGCCTACAAGGTCTCCAGTATAGTTAGGGCAAAATACCACAGAGAATACAACAGTTTCCCTGAGATTTTCTTCTGCGTTCTTATTACAGTTTTCTACCTTCATGCTTAAAAATGTTTCTCAAATGTCTACCACACTTTTGCATTTTCATTGTCTTTCTTTTTATCCAATCTACCTAAAATTTCCTAAACTTCACTTACTGTTTATACTGTACACTTATTTCAAATAAAACTGAAATACTGTTTTCTCCTTCCTGCACACTTCAAGGTGAAATCAGGCAAGAGAATTAACATCAGTTCTGGGGACCAATTTAAACAAACCAAAACAACAACAACAAAAAGACTGTTAACCAAATATAAACTTGGTAACAGGTAACTAAAAAAGCAAAAGACACCAAGACACCAGGGAGATGCCAAATATAAGCAGCAGTCACAAATCTAACCCGGAAACAAAAGCAGAGCTGGAGCGTTTAAAACCTATGCTTGATGGAACTTGGTGGACCTGAACTCAAACTCCAAAGAGCAGGTGGATTCACTAAAGTAGGAAAGCATGGAAAACCCACCTGTGGGGACCCACACCCAAGAGGGTACAGGTTCAGGCTGGTTCCAGGACAGAGAAAAATGCAGATTGGATTCTATTGCTACTACAGGACAAACTGGTACAGCCAGCACAAAAATGTTTCTGGACACTGGGTGTGATGACGTACATTAAAATCCCAGCATTGGAGGACAGAGGCAGCTTAGGCTGTAAGTGAGATCCTGTCTCAAAAGACCTAATAAGCAAGCAATTGCTCCTGGACTGGTGAAAGGAACTGAAGAGTAAGGAGAAGAAGCAAGGCCCATTTACGTACACTAGCCCCTATTGGTAGTGGGTCCTAAAGAGGATTTCAGAGAGCAGAGCAGATGTACTTTGAACAGTACGTGGTCTCCCCATAGGTAGTTTCACTTTTCAAGATGTCTGTTACCTGGAATCAACCAAAATATTAAATGGAAAATTCCAGAAATAGCAAGAAAGCACCTTTACCTGCTGAGCCATGTTCCAACCCATCTTAGAGACTCTTATGAGAATTAAATGAGCTAATATATACAAATTGCTTGGTAATGTGATTAACAAATGGTCAGACCTCAATAAATACTAGAAAATGTTTCTCTTATTTATTATTTTAATTACATATGTCCATTTATGTGTCTACAGGAGACAGGTGCAATGAGTACTGATGCCCTCAGAGGACAAAGGCGTTGGATCTCCTTGGAGCCTCCCAATGTGAGTGCCGGGAACCACACTCAGGTCTTCTGGAAGAGTAGTGTGCATATTTAACCAGAATTCTTTCTACCCCTTATTAAACACTACTTGGATCTTGTGCCTAACAATGTTTAAGGCTCAAATGCAGTGATGTTTGGTGGTACCTGGTGGGCAAGAGGATTGTAAATTCAAACCCAGCTTGTAGCAATACTACACAGAAAATGGTAACCAGGTTTTCCCTGTATTCCACTCAGAAAATCTGGTAGTGTACTTATTACCAGCTCATCATTTTAAAGCTTAAAGATGTCTAAGTGCATTTTCAGGCTTTTAAATGATCATTCTATGGGGGGGGGGGGAGATAAAATCCAAGAGGTATTTGGAATTTAAAAAAACAAACAAACAAACAAACACCGATTTTGGTAAATTTCTAATGACAATAATTCAAAACATATTACTTACTTTTGCAAATAATTCCTGTTGCTGTCTCAATAATTCTTCTTCAGGAATGCCAAGGTTTTCCAAACGAGAACTGGCCTTTCTTCTTTTTAATGCTACTGTCTTGCATTCTTGTAAGACTTCTTTTACTTCACTGATGTAAGAGCCAAAGCCCAAACTTTCTAGTGCTACAGAAATCAAAGTATGAAAAGGTGAAGAAAATATAGCTTTCATTCACATAGGGAACATTTATTTTTTGGTTAGGTTTCCTTTTGGGAGATAAAGACTTTTGTTCTCTAATGTTACACATTTCACGGTTATTTAGCAGTTGTCTGGGTGGCTAAGACAAAATATTTTTATCAACCATTATTCTTTAAGTTTTACTTTTATTTGTGTGTATGAATGGGGGAGAAGATCTGTACAGGTGAGTGTAGTACCCACACAGGCTAGGTGAGGGCACAGAGTCCCCAGGAGCTGGAGCGAGACCCACAGAGGCTAGGTGAGGGCACAGGGTCCCCAGGAGCTGGAGCGAGGGCAGTTGTAAAGCATCTAATGGTGGGTATGTGGGAACTCAAAGCCTTCTGCAAGAGCTGCACCATGCTCTTAACATCTGAGCAATCTCTCCAGTCCCATATTCGATCTACTTCCTTAATACTTGACTACAGACTGGTTAAAGCCTGTTGTAAATTAATCCCCAGTTCTGCCTCCCAGCCCCATGCTCCCAGAAATAAGACTCAGATTATATTTACAAATACCTTGGCCATGTAGCTGGGCTCTACTCTGACTAGATCATAGCTAAGGATAAACCCATTTATTTTAATCTACATTTTGCCACAAGGCTGGTTACCCATGCTTTGTTAGGTACCATGTGGTTGTTTCCTCACCTCTTTTGGGCTTCTCCCTTTCCTCCTCCCAGAATCCTTTCTCCTCCCAATGCCCCACCTCTATTTCCTCCTAAGCCAGAGGCCATAGGCTTTTTAATTGACAGAAAAGACAGTGATAGAATACACAAAATGATCTCTCTAGACTTCCCCTTTAGTCCAATAAAAGTCTCTTTCTTTTAAATAAAAGTTGACTACAATTATAACAATTGTGTAGACTACAAAGGATGTTGTTCATTTGTAAGGTCCAGACCATTTATACATGGCAACTTAAAGTATTAAACATCTATGCTGTGTTAATGAGTTTACGATTTTGTATCTAAATCATTTTTTATTTTAACTTGTATTACTATCCTAAAAACATTTTAAAACCTAGAATATCTTTTAATCGTTAAACAACTGAAGTTTAATTCTGAGACTTTAACTATCTAGTCTTTAACCCCTTCAGAGACCAGAGAAGGAACAAATATTACTTGAGTATGCAGGAAGCTCAAGAACACAGCTTCCAAAAATTAAGGAAATGGCAGAGACAAGTGACTGCCTGGACAGTCCTCAATATTCTTTTTCTTTCTTTTTTTTAAATATTTATTCATTTAATGTATATGAGTACACTGTAGCTGTCCTCAGACACACCAGAAGAAGGCACTGGATCCCATTACAGATGCTTGTGAGACACCATGTAGTTGCTGGGAATTGAACTTGTGACCTCTGGAGGAGCAGCCAGTGCTCTTAACCACTGAGCCACCTTTCCAGAACCCCTCAATATTCTTTATAATGTTGGCGTATCTATTTTCAGCCCTCTGGCCCATAATAGCACCTGACAGACCTTAAGCAAAGCAGGAATTGAAGAATAAAAGGAAAGCTTTAAAAAAAAACACAGAAACTTCTAATTTAAATGTAAGAAAATAAAGTCCTTAGAGAACCTTTTAAAAAAAAAAAACAAACATATATATATATTAAATTTTGGATGTAGGGAAGCACAATAACATACTGCATCTGGAATTCTATATGATCTTGCTTTCTATATCAGCATACAAATTCCAATTTTTTCAATGATTATAGTTTTGTATATCCTCTTGGGGAGAGATCAGAGTAAGAGAGAGGAGGAAGCTACCACGAGAGGAGAGGAACCATGAGCACGAACTCATGGCCGGGAGAAACAGCAAGTGTCTGGAGTACACCCCCAGGGAGGCTGCCAGGCCAGCAGTTAGAGGAAAAGATTAGGGGTTACCCCCAGTAATAGTCAAAGCCAAATGAAATAACCATAGTCTGAGTCTCATTTATTTGTAAGCTAGTTGAAGACACACTTAAATTGGTTGTACTACAAAAGCGTACAGAACATTTCAAGGTACAGGCCTTCATTTGTCCCTGATTTTTAAAATTTATGTTTATGAGAGTAACACATGGTTTGAATAAGAAAAATATCTTTCCTATGCCACTCACAGCAAGTCAAGCGTCATTAATTGTGTCACTTTCTTAAATACAAAAAAGGCAAATGTCTGGAACTTACTTGTTAATGACACAGTTTGTTCCAATTTTTAAAAAAGTAGGCAGGGAACACATATTCATTAAGTTATAGAAAGACAGGATGAAAGAATAGTTAAGTTTTTCTTTCCTCCATTACACCCAGAGTGTAGTAATCAATATACTTGTCCCAATAAAGGAGAAGTCTGAGCATTTCAAACTCAAAAAAGAAAAAGTGCTATACAGCCCCACTGAAATTATACAATCAACTTTCCCTAGGGAGTGATGACCTCCCTACAAGAACATGCTTCTGGCACCTACTTTATGGATGTGAAGTGCCCAGGATGCTGTAAATCCCTACAGTCTTTAGCCATGCATAACTCTCGTCGTGTAGGCTGGCTGCTCCACTGTCCTCTGTTAGCCTATAGGCAGAAAAGCACGGCTGACAAAAGGAAACTACTTCAAGAAGCAGCAGCTCTAAAAGCACCTCAATTGAGTACAGAATCATCCTAACACATTTTGGATTAAAAACAACACACAAATTAGCAACCACTAGATTCTGTAGTTTCTTACTTGTGGAACGGAAGAATATGATTATTTTTCACTTAAAATACAGCAAGATGATGTAGGTCAAAGTAGATTCTTGCCTCATCAGCTTGGCAAGAAGACCCCTGGCAATCATGTCATCCATGGTACAGTACTCCGGAAAACTAGGATTAAGGACTGAGAATCATTTATTTCTATATTCTTACCACAATGCTAAATACATCAGTTTAAGTGTGGGGCTGTAGGAAAAAAACAATAGCCTCGGATTGTGGGTGCAGTAAAAGATAGAAAGCACTTGCCTAACATGCATGGGGCTCTGGGTTCAATTTCTAACAGCATCTTCAAAAAAAGATCATTTTAAGAAAAATAATAAACCAAGTGTGGTGGCATATACCTTTAATTCCAACCCTCAGGGGGCAGGGAGAGGTGCAGGGGTAGATAGAGGCAGACAGATCTCTGAGTTCCAGGACAGCCAAGACTATACCGTGAGACTCTCTTTCAAGAAAAAAGAAAAAAACATGACAGTTTGTTGTTGTTGTTGTTGTTGTTTAACTGGGCAGTGGTGGTGGCACATCCCTTTAATCCCAGTGCTTGGGAGGCAGAGATAGGCTGACCTCCGAGTTCAAGGCCATTCCGGTCTACAAGTGAGTTCCAGGACAGCCAGGACTACACATAGAAACCCTGTCTCAAAAAAACCAACCAAAGGATGTTTGGGCAAGAAAGGTTCTCAAAACAAAACTTAAGGTGATTACATAATATGACATGGCAGTAAAATCTACATTAATTTGAGCAAAAGTATAGATATTCTTATATACCCAATGGCGACATTACAAGAAGAGGGGAAATGTGTGAATGACAACAGGCTATTTAATTTAAACAGTGGATTGCCATCATCACACGACGGAAAATGGCCATTGAGTGTGACTTTCTAAGTCGTGCGTTAAACTGAAGTTAGCATATTCCAAAGTTGAACTATTTAGTACATGGCTGCTACAGCTACACCTCAATCATCCTGTCAGTCGGAACTCTAAATATATCTTAGAAAAGAATGAGCCTTCCCCCAAGAAGACAGATTGTGTTATTAGATTTTTGGAACAATCACCACTTCTGTGGTACAAGCAAATGTTTAGGCAGATCCTACTGAAATCTGCAGTTTTCATTAAAAGCTGATGCTTGACAAAGGTGGTTCTTCTATTCCTTCATAAAGAGTCAGAGGAAATGTTAGCTATTTGTTAAATATCTTCTCAAAGACTTAAAAACTCAAAAAGAAAAACAACTTGGCTTCCATTTTTCTTACCACTCAGCAAACAAAACAAATAAAAAAACCAAAAAAACCCTAGTTTTAAGAATCAAGTATGTCGGCTGGAAATATGGCTCTGTAGGACAGTCCTGGCACATGTAAGGCCCTAAGTTCAGCACACACACACAAAAGAATCAAATAAGCAACAGGGAATGGTGGTTACATGTCCATAATCCCAGTATTCAAGAGACTGCAGGAAGAGGCTTTAAGTTTAAGGCCAGGCTAGGCGACACAGCAGGATCCTGTTATCATCTTGCCTTTCCTAACCTTGAAAAAATATATATTGCTTTTTTCTTAGTTATCTACTATGTGCTGAAATGGCAGAGTATATGTGTATGTAACATGATTATTTATATACACACATGGTTCCACTACCTACTGGGATTGACTTCTGCCATGCAGCGTACTCAGCCTTGAGAGGCATTCTCATCACAGCAGGGTGTATTTTAAATCTACCATCAGCACAGGATAAAGGCTCAAAAATTAATCAACTGATCTTCTTGCCAATACTGACAGTGGGAAACAGATATGTTCCATATGAACAGATGCGTTCTCTATTCAACATCAACTGGAAGGTAAAAATTTTAAAACTTAAATCTATAAAAAGGCAATGATAGAGAACTACCTGCCTAGTATGATTAAATTTGTTCCTTTTAACTTTAAAAGTAATCAAGAAATTGTTCTCATTTTCAATAGATTATTATAAAACAGAAGTATCTCAAACTGAATGCAACTTTCTCCTGAGAGTCCATGAACAGCCACAGAAAGTATTCCCAAACATTTGCCAAAAGCACTTTTGTCTCCTTTCTCTGTAACCATCAACACAGTCTCCCAAATCCCTACTGCAAATCCTTTCCAGCATAAGGGACAAACTGTCCAAACTTTTAGATGTGCTTTTCAATAAAAGTTAAATATATATACACATCCAAATGAGAACAGCAGGAGGGAAGGACAGGCTGCAGCCCAGCAATAGAATTCTGACTAGCATGTGTAGGCCCTAGGTTCAAGCCTCAGTACTGTCTTCTCCACCCTGCCCAGTCACCTTTTACAAATAATTTTAAAGAATAATCAATAGTTGGAGGGAGTCAAAAAGAAAAAAACGTGGGCACTTGTTTTGGTTACCTGGTGATGGCTGTTCTACCATCTTAGCGGTTTTTAAAGCAAAAATATACTTCCTTTTTGGAAAGCAATTAACTTTACAACACTGAACACACTCATGTTGATAACTTAAAAAAACAAAACACAAAAAAACTCAATGCTGGGAATCAGTCCCAGGACCTCTGTGCATGCTAGGTAGAAGATACACCACTGACCTCCATCCACAGCCCAAGAGTTTTTTCTACCCCTGTGTTCAAAAATGAATCTTTTCCTCCACACAGGTGAGGAAGAGACACTCTTTGACTCAACTCATGCTTGAAGTTCTAAGATTTAACTTTCCAAGAGAGAACCTTGAGGTTCCTTTCTCAGTTGTTATTATCCAAGTTTAGCTGTAGGCAGTCAATTCTTGTTGCTTTAAGATCTGATTGTAAACTGGACTAATTCGGTGTTGAGGCTGTTGGTTGAACCTAATGTTTGCACTCTGTTAACATTAGCTGGATGAAAAAAAAAAAAAAAGTCCGAAGAATGCTACATAGGTTTTTCTTAAGGTACAAGCTGTCTCTGCGCCGTTTTGACTTTTCATTAACTGCACTTACTAGTGGAGTGGAATGAAGACTTTGTGACATGTGACAAGTGGCTACTCTATTAGCTGGACTGTTTCCCCTGGACCTTCATTTAAACCAGATCCCACACAAATTGCTTACCTTGTATGACATGCTCTGGTGAGATGGTCTTCTTTTCTGACTTGTTACAAATCTCGTTGGCTTCAGAAGATATAAGGTGAATGAATTCAGTGCAGCAGTTCACGACCAGCTCTCGGGCATCGTTGGCCACCCGGACATTAGGGAGAGTCTCTTTGATCATCTTATTTATAGCAGCTCTGGGGATAGTGAGATCATCATCGTTGCCAGACGAGGAAGCCATCGTACCTTCCTGTCTTTCAAGCCCCAACTTTTAAACTCCTCGCCTCTGGTCCACCACTCCACGAAGATTTCTCAACAGGCTGTCCCTGGAGAGGGACGTCGGGGTCCGGGAAGCTCAGAGAACAGAGTGCAGAAACCAGGAAGGAGCGGGCTCGAGGGCAGGGAACACCCACTGTGTGAGAGGAAAGGTCAGGGGGCTGAGGGCTCGAGGGACACCACTCCTAGGGCTGGAGAACCACTCTGCGTGTCGCTTCAAACGGACTGGCGCTGCCGTCTAACCGAACCTAAACGGCACGGGAGCGCACGCAAGACCGAGGAGTACCCGCCCGGCCGCAGCACCGGGCGGACACACAGCAGGGTCGGCTCTACAGAGCCGGAGCCCCCGCGGCCGCCGCCACCAGCAGCGGTTGCAGCCGCCTCGGCCAAACCATCCTTCAGGCACCCGCGCCGCCGCCTCACAACATGTCTGCCGAAGCCGCAGCTGAAAGCACGCCGGCTGCCTGGGATCCAAGTGGACGGGGCCGCGAACAGCGGGAGCCGCAGCGGCAGCCGCCGCGGCCAGGCGTTTGGCCTGGAGCAGGTTGTGGGAACAGAAGCGGCGCTAACGGTGGTCTCCTCACGGCCGGGGAAGGAGGTTTGCCGCAAGCTGATCCCGACACGCTTTGCGCCACCGGAAGTCTCAGTCCCCAGGTTCCACCCGCCCTCCGCGACGGATTTCCGTGTGCACGCTCCGCCCTTACTCCGCCCGGGCGGGCGGGAACCGCAGGGCTTGGCCGCCCGCAGCTTCCGCCAGCGCTCAGCGACCCGGCGCTTCCTTGGTCAGACCCTAGGGGAGCTCGCTTGCTCTGCGGAGGGTTGTGTGGGCAGAAGGGCCAGCGGAGGGCCACGTGGCAGAGGAGCCCTGGTCTTTACTAAAGAACTTCCTTTTCCTATCTCCTGAGCTGTCGGAATTAGGGCACGGAGTGAAAGCTGCAGAGTGTGGGAAAGCATATCTCCCTGTGTGGAGGAAAGGCCTTTATAACTGCTTAACAGCGGTCAGATCAGAGCTCCCTGTTATCATTTATGAGAAAGAAATGAAGCCTTCAAAGAAGTGGTTCTCCGCGGTAGCACAGATGGCTAAGTCAGAAAGTAATAGTCTGATCCAAAGTAGTGGAAATGTTTGGCATACCATGAGCTATGGCCCTCTGCACGCATGCTTTTGGAAGGAAGACAAAAAAAAAAAAAAAAAAAGTTTTTGGTCTATCTCAAGCGAGTCTGATATTTGCTTCTTTCCGGGTAATAAATAACAACTAGTGTCACATTCAACACAGAAATCACATTATTTTAAAAAAAAAAAAAAAGAGTAAAGCTCAGCCAGGCGATGGTGGCTCACGCCTTTAAGCCTAGCACTCAAATCACACTCAGGCAGGCAAGTCAAGTTCCAGGACAACCAGAGTAACAGAAGAAACCTGTCTCCAAACACACACACATAACCTCACATACTGTCACATTAATGAATAGTGGAACATTGTAACTTTTGAAAGGACTAAGACACTTAAATCCACGTGCACAGTTTAGTTCATCATATTCTTTGTTGATAGATTGGCAGCTGGGCTGTTGGCAATACTTTAAGAAGTTTGGTTTCCGGGAGACTATTATTGTCAACCATCCCCTCCTACCCACCTTACTAGACATAGCTTCAGCACTGAGCTAGAACACTAGCCTTGAGTAATTTTTTTCATTCAACATTTTCTCCAAGATGCTTGCTGGGAGCTAATTATTCTTCATTATGAATGCTAGGAAGTTTAATCTTTGATTATAAAGAGTAATTTCTTCTTCAAAATAAATAAAGTTTGTTTTTGTTTTTTTCGAGACAGGGTTTCTCTATGTAGCCCTGACTGTCCTGGAACTCACTCTGTAGACCAGGCTGGCCTCGAACTCAGAAATCCACCTGCCTCTGCCTCCCGAGTGCTGGGATTAAAGGTCTGGGCGACCACAAATGAGCTCAACTCCAGGTTTGGAATACAGTACTGTTAACTTTAAAAGTTCCTAATACTTGAAGGAGGGGAAAGAAGTATAAAGACATAAAGGAAAATGTCAGTAAAGACTTCACACATTTTAAGGACTATTGTAAATGAAGTCACATGGGAAAATGGTACAGAGAAATATTGCTGGAAAAATCAAACTAGTAGGTGTCAGAAATGGTGGTACCCAGCTGTAATGCCAGCATGGGGGAGGGTGAGGAAAGAGAACTGACAGCTCAAAGATGGACTCTGGATAACATCGTACAGTCGCAAACTATAAGGACATAAACAAAAGAGTTGATGATCACTTTGTCAAAACGTCAAGGAATATATGTCAACAAAGAACTAAAGAAAAGAATGAGGAGAGAATCAGAACTAGGCGCTCTATGGTATTCAAAAGTTTGGTAGATTCCAAGAGTAGTAATGCACTTCTGTACTTCCAACAATTGTGAGGCAGAGGCAAACAGGAAGATCATCATCTTGAGGTCAGTCTGAGGCACAGACCCTACTTTCAAAGAAAGGAAGGCTTTTCATTTGGTGGTGAAGACTAAAGAAGCGAATGGCAAGACAGCTTGAGAGAGAGGCAAGGGCCTCGAAGAGCTGTGAAAGCCTGAAGACACATCTTCAATGGAAAAGCAACAGCAGAGCAGAGTGGATTGAAAAATGCAAGCAAAATAAGGTTCTGAGTAAAGGAAGTACCATGAGTTTTCAAAAAATCAAGTTTGCTGCACATATGTGCAGCCAAAACACCTATACACATAAAATACCAAAGAGAGTTAAAAAATATTTTTAAAGTTAAGGCCCAGCATGGTGGTATGTGCCTTTAATCCTAGCACTTGGGAGGCAGAGGCAGGTAGATCTTTATGGGTTTAAAAGTTTGATGCCACTGGGCAGTGGTGGCACACCTTTAATCCCAGCACTTGGGAGGCAGAGGCAGGTGGATTTCTGAGTTCGAGGCCAGCCTGGTCTACAGAGTGAGTTCCAGGACAGCCAGGGCTACACAGAGAAACCCTGCCTTGTAAAACCAAAAAAAAAAAAAAAAAAAAAAAAAAGTTTGATGCCAGCCTGGTCCAGGGTTAGTGCCAGGGTAGACAAGACTACATAGAGAAACCCTGTCTCAAGTAAACAAAACCCAAAACAAACAAATAAAAAACCTAGAAGTTACTGTGTGTGTTACTGTATACCTATAACCCTAGCTCTCTGGAGGCTGAGACAAGAACACACACACACTCCCCCACCCCCAACCCCCAATTTAAAGCCACCTTGGGCTACAGTGTGAGTGGAGACCAGCCTGGGCCACATCAAAATCTTGTCTTGAACAATACCAAACAGCAGCAACAACAACAACAATAACAAAAAAAGCCTGAAATTTGGAAGCTGTTTCTAATCAATTCCGTTGCCACTGCTACATTTCTAGGTGTCAACTTTGTAACTAAGTTTTAAAAAAAAATAACAACTTGAGGTGATAATCTCTTCATAAATGATGATAAATTTAAAATGTGTTGTACATCTTTTAAATGATTTGAATCTTGAGTCTAATTCAGTTCTGCTGTTTAAAACACGTGCAGGGCCAGAAAGCCTGACACTGAGTTCAATCCATCAATCCATAGTGGAAGAAGAGAACTGATTCCCAGAGTTGTCCTCTGACCTTAATTTGTATGCTATAGCAGACACAGGCACAGACACAAACACACACACACACAAACGCACAGACACAGAGAGGGTGAGGACGAGAGAGATTTTAAAAATGTAAAGCATTTGCAGTTAGGCATGATGCCAAATGTCTATAATCTTAGTATTTTGGAGGAAGAAGCAGAAGGCTTGGGTGTCCAAATTCATTGTCAAGTTACATAGTGAAGTGGAACACATTGTAGTCTACCTGAGATCCTGTCTTAAATGATCACACAAACAAAAACCCAAACTTTTGCCAGCTGGGGCTGACGGTGCACACATGTAATTAGATCCAGCACCCAAAGTCAACCTGGTTTAAGGTGCCAATACTTTCTACAAACTAAAGGCAAAGTCCTATTGCTGAAGAAAACACCAAAACAACTCATTGAACATGGAGAAGTCAATCTGGTGCCCATCTAGAGACTTCACCCCCACTGATTAATGTTCATGGTACTGGTAGGTACTCTGCTACCAAAGGAGAGAGGTAAACACCAACCCAGATACAAACCCTGCAGTCTACAAATGTGACTGCTTTGCAAGATACGCTGGTGCCATACAGGCACAAAGTTTGTGGGAGTAACCAACTAATATCTGATTTGAGTGAAGGCCCAGTCCAGGAGATGGAACCCATACCTAATGCTACTTAGGTACCCAAGAACCTGAGACTAGATAGTCCAGAGACCAAACATTCTGCTAAAAGAATATAACAACATTCTGCTATGCTAATAGATTTGTTATACCTATATACCTAGCTCAGTCAGTCTCAAAAAGCGTCCTCCTACAGCAGATGGGAACAAATACAGTGACCACAGCCAGACAGTAGGCACAGAGTAAAAGGCCTTGGAACATTCAGCATTAAAAGGAATGTCTACATCAAATCCCTCCCTCCAGGGATCAGGGAACTCTTTGGAAAAGGAGGGAAGAAAGAGATAATAACCAGAAGAGATGGAGAACACTAAGAAATCAAGGCATTTGAAACTCAGCAGGAATGATGTACAGATCGATTTACAAAGACAGCATGCACACAGGTCTCCACTAGATGGAGCGCTGGAGCAGAAAGGAGCCGTGGACACACATCCCAATCCCTAACACAGAGGTTATCTCCATGTCCTCCACAACGTGTTCTGTCACCTGAGTTTTTGATCTTAGCCATTCTGATTGGTGTAGGGTAGAATCTCGGGGTCATTTTGATTTGCATTTCCCTGATGACTAAGGACTTTGAACATTTCTGTGCTTCTCAGCCATTCGAGATTCCTCTGTTGTGAATTCTCAGTTTGGCTCTATACCCCATTTTTTGATTGGGATGTTTGGTTTTATTGGAGGCTAGCTTCTTGAGTTCTTTATATATTTTGGATAATAGTCTATTGCTCTGCAGTATAGCTTGAGGTCAGGGATGGTGATTCCCCCAGAAGTTCTTTTATTGCCGGGAAGTGGTGGCGCACGCCTTTAATCCCAGCACTTGGGAGGCAGAGACAGGCAGATTTCTGAGTTTGAGGCCAGCCTAGTCTACAGAGTGAGTTCCAGGACAGCCAGGGCTACACAGAGAAACCCTGTCTCAAAAAACCAAAAACCAAAACCAAACCAAAACAAAACAAGAACTGTTTTCGCTCTCAGAGATTTTGTTTTTGTTTTGTTTGTTTTTCTATATGAAATTGAAAATTGCTCTTTCCATGTCTGTGAAGAATTGTGACGGGAATTGTGTTGAATCTGTAGATGTGCTTTTGGTAGGATGGCCATTTTTACTATGTTAATTCTACCAATTCATGAGCATGGGAGATCTCTCCATTTTCTGAGGTCTTCTTTGATTTCTTTAAGATGCCCCACCATACTATAGAGGCACGTGTTCCACTATGTTTATAGCGGCCTTATCTGTGATAGCCAGAAGCTGGAAACAACCCAGATATCCCAAACAGAAGAATGGATACAGAAAATGTGGTTCACTTACACAGTGGAATACTATTCAGATATTAAGAATGAGGATATCCTGAGTTTTGCAGACAAATGGATGGAACTAGAAACTATCAGCCTGAGTGAGGTAACTCAGACCCAAAAGGACATGCATGGTATGTACTCACTAATAAGTGGATATTAGCCAAAAAAGTACAGAATACCCAGGACACAACCCACAGAAGTAAAGAAGGTTAACAAGTAGAAGGGCCCAAGTGAGGATGCCTCAATCCCACTTGAGAGGGAGAAGAAAACAATCATGGGAGGCAGAGGGAGGGAGGGACTTGGGTGGGAGAGGGGATGGGGAAGGGAAAGGGGGAACAGGATCAGCTATTGGGGGTGGGGTTTGGGAAACAAGAGAGATGCCCCCAGGGCCAGCAGAATTAATGGAAATATGAAACCTCAAGGTTGGAGGATTGAGGGAAAGGCGGTCCAGTGACCTGCCCAACTTGGGACCCAGATCAAGGGGAGGCTCCAAGGCCTGACACTGTTACTGATGCTATGGTGTTCTTTCAGACAGGAGCCTAGTATGGCTGCCCTCAGAGAGGCCCAACAAGTAGCTGACTGAGACAGACACAGATACTTACACCTAACCAATGGACTGAAGTCAGAGGCCCCCTGTAGTTGAATTAGAGAAGAGCTGGAAGAAGCTGAAGAAGAGGGCAACCCCATAGGAAGACCAGCAGTCTCAACTAACCTGGACCCCTGAGATGTCTCAACATGGAGCCACCAATCAGGCAGCACACACAAGCTGGTCCCATCCCTCCCGCACCCCACACCACAGCAGAGGACTGCCTGGTCTGGCCTCAGTGGGAGAAGAGGAGCCTAAACCTCAACAGACTAGAGGCCCCAGGGGTTGGGGAGGCCTGGCAGGTTGGGGGGTGAGGACACGTTAAGACAGGGGGGAGGAGGAATGGGATGAAGAACTGGAGGAGGGCAGACAGACTGACTGGCTGGGCAACAATTGAACTGTAAAAAGATAAAAGTAATGAGAGAGAAAGAGAGAGAGGAAGAAGAAGAAGATAAAGAAGAAGAAGAAGAAGAAGAAGAAGAAGAAGAAGAAGAAGAAGAAGAACAAGAAGAAGAAGATGAAGAAGAAGAAGAAGAAGAAGAAGAAGAAGAAGAAGAAGAAGAAGAAGAAGAAGAAGAAGTTATCTCCAATTGATAGCTATTCGAAAATGAAAAATCAGTTTTAGTTTTTTCCCCAAGGGAGTGTCGCTGGGGAAACAAACCACTCTTAAGAGTAGGCTGCATTCCCACAAGTAGATGGCCAACACAAAACAAACGCAATTACATCTTTGGGGTTCTTTGTTGTCTCATAGTGTTAATTTGGGACTCTTTATTTCTATCTTGTGATCTTTCAAGTATTTATTATGACATCCTGTTCTATGTTTTTATGAATTCCTGAGTGGGCAAACATGAGTCTCTGCATCTATATTCACTTCTTGCGCTTTTTCTTTGGCTCTTTTCCTTGTTTAACTGTTTTGTCATATTCCATTGTTTTAAATTTATCTTATTATTATTCCTCAGATGACTGTCTTCTAATGAGAGACAAAAAGCATGTGGGTCTTGGTAGGGGGGGAGGTGGAGAGGAACTTCAAGGAGTAGAAGGAAAGGAAATTTTAATCAGTTATATTGTATGGAAAAAATAGTCTGTTGATTAATAGGAGAAAGTTCAGAATGATGATGAAGCAGTTATTATTATTATTATTATTATTATTATTATTATTATTATTATTATAAATTCAGCCTGGTTTAAATAGTGAATTCCAGGCAACCTGAGTTGTGAACCATATTTCAGAAAACAAGAAATCAAAGACATTCATAGTAGACAGAACTATAAATCTTCTGTAAGTCCCATTTATTCATTCATGCATTGATTTTGATCAATGATTATTGGGAATCGACCATATACTTACCTATGTGTTGGAGATATGGGGAGACATGACAATAAATAATATATTTTCCTGAAGAAAGCCAAAGGGAAAATGCACATTGATAATAGAGAAACAAGTTCTTTGATTTTCCGAGTCACCTGTGGGCTGGGTAGATGGCTTTATTGATTTTGACTGAAATCTGACATGTTTGGGAATTATCTGTCTGCCACTAAATCTCTCGCTTTCCTCCAGTACAAAGCCTGAACATCTTCTCAAGGTGAAGCAGAAAGCAACTTATTTAATGGATCTACCGTGTGCAAGGCACAATAAGGAACAAATATCTCACGGAAAGTTGGCCCTGTTGTGGAACTTGCCAATCTAAAAGGCAAATAAGCCAAAGTGTCACAACCTAGAATGGTTAAGTACCATGACTGTTATATGATACGCCCTGTGGGCACAGTGGAAGACCTTCCAAATCAAAGCAGGTATTTGGTGTGCTCTGGTTTAAATGTGGTTTGGATGTCCCCAAATGTTTTGTGTATTGAAATTCAATATTTATTGTGAAGTTTCTAAGGACATAAAATTAATCAGATTGTGGTGTTTAAGAGGTTTTCAAGTAGTATTTAAAATAATTGAGTCAGGCTGGAGAGATGGCTCAGCAGTTAAGAGCACTGACTGCTCTTCCAGGGGTCCTGAGTTCAATTCCCAGCAACCACACGATGGTTCACAACCATCTGTAATGGGATTCAATGCCTCTTCTGGTGTGTCTGAAGACAGCTACAGTGTGCTCATATAAATACAATAAATAAATCTTAATAAAATAAAAGAATTGAGTCTTAGTGATTTTATTTATTTAGATATGGGATCTAAGTTATTCATGTTCATCTTGAACTCACTCTGTAGCTTAGGCAGTTGCTGAATTCACCATCCCCCTGCTTCAGTCTCTCAAATAACTAGGATTAAATATTAAGCCATGAAGCCCAACTTCCTTGGTGACTTTGTAAGAAAGAAAACAAAAACCAGTCACACCAACACTCATGTCACTCACTACTGGATTCTCTGTACTACCTTGGAACTCTGCCAACAAGATCATCTATGAGAAACCTTCTAAGAAAAGACCTAACTATGGAGAAGGGAGATCAAGACATTTGTTTAATTGTGACAGGGTCTTGCTGCATAGCCTAGGCTGGCTTTGAAGTGCTGTTACCTTTCCTCAGCCTCCTCAGTTACTGGGATTACAGACTTGTACAGCACACCTAGCTCGGATACTAAATGTTCTTTTTGTCTGTATTTATTTCTTAACCACATAACAAACAAGAATTTCTTATTAAAATATTTAAGATTGAGTCGTATGAATTACTTAGTAGTTACTATTTTAACGTACAGAAGACTAATTAGTAAGCTGGTTGGTCATGTACATTATAATTCCAACCTTTTTGTAAAGGTGACACTGTAAACAAAACTACTGAAAAGGAGCTGTGCCAAGTGATGGGGTACACACCTCTAGTTTCAGCACTCCAGAGGCAGGGTTAGGTGGATCTCTGAGGTTAAGGCCAGAATGGTCTAGAGAGCAAGTTCCAGGACAGCCAGGGCTACACAGAGAAACCCTGTCTCAAATGAAACGAAACAAAACAGAAATAGAAAAAAAAAATGACATAAAAAGAACAGCTGTATCTTCAGGAGCCTGATTGGAACTGAAGAACTGTGAGGAGACGGGGCTGTCTCAGGCCCGAGGCAAGATACCTCGAGTTCGTTCTAGCCCTCCAGTACAGCCATTCCTTGTCCACCTGGGAACTAAAGTCTCGTGACTAATAGATCAAACAAAACACAAACCCCAGACTTTTGGTATATACTAACTTAACTGAACTAGCTCCACTAGCTTCCACCAACCTAAAAGCTCACATAGCATTTTGGTTCTTTAGAAAAACCTTCCCTGTCTCACTGTACCTACATATCTGATGTACCTGCCAGTGTATTTTAAACCTGCCTTGATTTGTTCTATAAAAGTATGAATCTGTTTCCACACTTGGAACATGGAATTTGCGGTAACCCAAATCTGTGTTTCTGGGTCATGGTCTCTCAAAATGGGTCCAGAATAAACTATCTCTTATTCCATTTAAGATGAGAGCTATGAGGGGAATCATGCAGTAAAGGGGGTGATGGTGGAGAAAAAAGAATTGCAGGAGCCAAAGGGGTTAAGACACAAGAAAACAGCTCATAGAATCAAGTAACCAGGGCTCATAGGGGCTCACGGAGGCTGAACAATCAGGGATCCTGTATGGGTCTAATCTAGGTCTTCTGCATATATGTTATGGTTGTGTAGCTTGTTGTTCTTGTGGGACTCCTAACAGTGAGAGCAGGGGCTGTCTCTGACTCTTTTGCCTGCTTTGGGGACCCTTTACCTCCAACTGGGTTGCCTTGTCCAGCCTTGATATGAGGGTATGTGGCTACTCTTACTGTAACTTGTTATGCCATGCTTGGTTGACGTCCCTGGAAGGCCTGTCCTTTTCTGAAGGGAAATGGAGGAGCGGATCTGGGGGAAGTTGAGGAAGAGAAGAGAGAGGAAACTGCAGTAGGGATGTAATATATGACATCAGAATACATTTTAAAAATTAGTTAATATAAATAAATCTTAATAAAAAAAGCTTTATACTCCTACCCCATATTCAAAAATGAGATGAGAGCTGTGTTTTGTTGTTGTTGACAACATATACAAGGGAAGTTTTTTGAATCCTACAATGCCATCAAATAGGCAGTTATTTCACTTTATAATGTGCTTCCATTTTTATTGTTGCTATGGAGATGTTTCATACATAAAAATAACAGATTAGGAACTTATGCCCTTAGAAATATATCAGAATATCAAATATAAAGTAATTTATGATTTCCTGCTTTAGATATAAAGATATTGAAGAAGTAGTAGGTAAGGAAACTCATTGTGGCCAGAGGGCGACTAACCATACAGGGTACAGACCAGTTGTACTCTATTTTCAAATTAATGACTTGCCAGGTCTCAGAGAATCAACAAGCATTTAAGTACATACTTAATGTCTCTACAATTATAATAATTGTAATTACTAATAATTCTAATTTATTAGTAAAGAACCTCTATAAAATATTAGCAAATTAAGGAGAACTAACCTAAGTTAGATATTTTTGGTTTTATACACACAGACACACACACAATTTTATGAGTATGGGTGTTTTGCATACATGTATGTAATAACATTTGTACCTTTGGAAGCCAGAAGAGGGTGGCTGGAACTGGATGGTTGTGAGCCACCACTTGAGATTCTGGGAATTGAAGCAGGATTCTCTGGAAGAGTCACCAGTGTTCTTAACCACTGAGCCATCTCCAGACCCATAGCTTTCGTTTTTGATAGAGGGCCTTGTGTAATCTAAGATGGTCTTGAGCTCAGTACGTATTCAAAAGACGACCTTGAACTCTTTTCTGGTCCTCTTACCTCCACTTTCCAAGTGATGGGATTATACATACCTAGCTTTGAAACTGTATTGTTTCTGGAATATTCAAGGTACATGAAAAACCAGATTCTTATACTAGGTCACTCCAGAATCATTACATACATATAGACCAAGAACTGATACAAAGAAACTGATCATAGTAGCACACGCCTATAATCTCTGCATCTGAGAGGATATGGAAGAGGGACACAAATCTAAGGCTATCCTTGACTACATCTCGAGTTCCGAGATATCCTAGGAGACCCTGTTTCAAAGCTCAAAACAGAAAAATCCTGATCCTAATAAAAGTCATTTTGGTAAAGTTACAAAGGACTTCTTCTGTACTCCAGTTATTAAAATAATCTTCTTTTCATCTTTCTCCTGTCCAGCCTTCTCTATTTCTTTTCAAGACAGGGTTTGGACTGGCTGTCCTAAAACTCTCTGTAGTCCAAGCTGTCCTCAGATCCACAGAGATCTGCTATCTCTGCCTCCCGAGTGCTGGAGTTAAATGTGTGAACCACCACTGCTCCACAAGTCTTCTTCATTCTCCTTTTGAAGATCTTCTTCCTGACTCTTCTGTTAAAGAAATTATTTATTACTATTTTATATGTGTATATGCTGGGTGTGAGTGTGCCACAGTGCACATGTGGGTGTCAGAGGACGATGTGGAGTTGGCCCTCTTCTGCCTTCTTGTGTGGGTTCTGGGATGACTCAGTCAACAAATTACAGACCAACTGCTTCACTTACTGAGCCATTCCGATGGCCCCTGCATTTTAGTTTAGTTTAGTTTCGTTTTCTGAAACAGGGTTTCTCTGTATAGCCCTGGCTGTCCTGGAACTCACTCTGTAGACCAGTCTGGCCTCAAACTCAGAAATCCGCCTGCCTCTGCCTCCCAAGTGCTGAGATTAAAGGCATGTGCCACCACTGCCCAACTGCATTTTAGTTTTTGAGACAGAGTCTTACTCTTAACTTAGGCTGGCATCAAAATTTTCATGATCTTCCTACCTCAGCATCCCAAGCACCAGGATTACAAGTAACTTTGGCCTAGTTCAAAACAGCATTTCTTAAAACAATAGCCAAGGAAGTTCTAAAATTTGTTGATTTCAAGGGTCTATGTTAAATTTCAGAGTCAATCATAGAAGCTAGTCTAGTTGGGGAATCAAGAGTTATTAATCAATTCATGTATTCATTCAGTAAAATTTAAATTACTAAGTGCCAAGCAATTTGCAGTGCTATCAAAAATCTGAAAGCTGACCCCTGCCCTCAAAAGATTCATATTTATGAGGAGAAGCAGAGGTATAAATAAATCACGGCTATAGGCCAAGTTCTGGGAATGCCACGATCACTATTCCTTTCTAGAAAACTTCTGTAGTCACAGCCTCTGACTTTGTTAAATAAGCAGCCATTGACGATTATGTTCTATACACAGTGATCAGCCAGCCTCGCTTCAACTGATTTGTCTGTTATACCTGAGAGGGAGAGAGGACGGGAGGAAGGGAGGGAGAGAAAGAGAAAGGCCTTGTCTTTAAAAAAAATAATCCCAGAGAGACACAGTTGTAATTATCAGATTGCTCTTCAAGAGTTCTAATGTAGGCCAGGTGAAGTAGTGCACACCTTTAATCCCAATACTTGGCAGGCAGAGGCAGGTGGATCTCTGTGAGTTTGAGTCCAGCCAGGTCTATCTACATTTTGGGTTCCAGGACAGCCGGATCTATGTAAAAGTCCTAATGTGGGATACAGGGAAGTCAGCAGTAGGTAGTTGGATTCAAAGCCTTTATGTTGAGGGGACTCACAGAAAGATACCACTGTAATTACAAAAGAGTGAAGCTACAACAAATGTGGAAGATACAGATCATAAATATACATAGAGAGAAAACTGAGGGGCTGGTGTCAGCCCGGGACACAGGAGAAGAAAGGGGGAGAACCATGAGTACAATTATGATTTGGGTTTTAAATTGACCCCCACAAGCTCATGTGTTGTACTCTTGGTTCTCACATGGAGCCAGTATTTTGGAAGGGTATAGAAACTCGAGAGCTGGAGGGGGTTTGCTGGGGGAGGCCAATGCCAGTGGGTATTTCTTTTTTCTTTTTCTTTCTTTCTTTCTTTTTTTTTTTTTTTTTTTGGTTTTTTGAGGCAGGATTTCTCTGTATAGCCTTGGCTGTCCTGGAACTCACTCTGTAGACCAGGCTGGCCTTGAAGTCAGAAATCTGCCTGCCTCTGCCTCCTGAGTGCTGGGATTAAAGGAGTGCGCCACCACTGCCCTGAACAACTTAAAGGGGGGAATGTTGAGTCCTGCTCCACTAAGCACTGAGTCCATTATGTTCCTGTAACCATTTCACTCCATGCCTGCCAGCCATAGAGAGAAACGCACCAAAAAAACTTCTGGTGGTGTTCTGGTGGCTTCTTGCCACTTCTTCGGATTCAGGCCGATTGGCAGAGCCTTGTGGTTTCTTCTGAATTGACCTGCTGTTGCTGATTCATGTTTGCAAGTGGAGCGAGCTGCCACTGCTGTTTCATGTAAACTGAACTGCTGATATCCTGACAATGCAGATTGAATTAGCTCCAAAGAAATATTTCTAAAACACACCCTCCTTCGCTCTATTAACCTTTCCTTTCCACTACCTTTGGTGGATGGTGAGCTAGAAGGGAGGTTAAAGCATTTCAGAACCTTATTAAAAGTAGGTTTTGAAAAATCTAAGCCTACAGGTGGTGCCCAGTGTGGCCTAGGCATTATGGGTAACTCTGTTTCTAATGCAATAGTAGAAAAGGCAGGTTTTGATGAGTTAGCAATGTTGTCTAAGGAGGTTGGTAAAATAGCAGCAGCTGCTGCCAGGTGGTCTCCTGCCTCGTTCCCAGAAGGTTTATTTATTTATTTATTTTTATTTGCTTCATAGTTTTCATGTATACTATTTGCAAAATGTTTAAGGGGAAACCTGACAATTCTCTTCTATCAGAGAAGACTGGAGAGTTGGCTATGCACTTGGAGTGCATAGAGGTAGAAGTGCTTGGAAAACAAAGGCCAGGTGGGAGGAGAAAAACACACTTCAGGCTTAGAGTCTGAGATCAGGAATTTACAGCATGATGAAAGCAGGAAGCAAACCTGCCACCTTTCCCTGCTCCATGCACTTTCACTGCCAGGCACCCAGAGCTCCTCCGTGAAACCAGGGTCCAAGGAGAGCAGGATGGTGTTCAGCTCAGTGCACCACCAGAGGATTTTCTTGGGCCTACACAGGCACCTTCAGCTTTCCCAGTCTTTGTGCATCATATGCCTGATAATGATTGTATTCATGCCTATAATGAATTGACCTGGCATCTGATAGAAATGCTAGATCTAAAGCATTTTAAAGAGGCTGTTGTACTGTATGGCTTACATTCTCTCTCTGTACTGGTTAGTTTTGTGTGTCAACTTGACACAAGCTGAAGTTATCCCAGAAAAAGGAGTTTCAGTTGAGAAAATGCCTCCATGAGATCCAGCTGTAAGGCATTTTCTCAATTAGTGATCAAGGGGGGAGAGCCCCTTGTGGGTGGTACCATCCCTGGGCTGGTAGTCTTGGGTTCTATAAGAAAGCAGGCTGAGCAAGCCAGGAGAAGCAAGCAAGCCAGTAACATCCCTCCATGTCCTCTGCATCAGCTCCTGCTTCCTGACCTGCTTGAGTTCCAGTCCTGACTTCCTCTGGTGATGAACAGCAACATAGAAATGTAAATCAAATAAACCCTTTCCCTCCTAACTTGCTTCTTGGTCATGATGTTTGTTCAGGAATAGAAACCCTAAGACACTCACTCTCTTTCTTTCTCTCTCCCTCTCTCTCTAAGATTTATTTATTTTATGTATGTGAGTTCACTGTCACTGTCTTCAGACACACCAGAAAAGGGCATTGGATCCCAGTACAGATGGTTGTGAGCCACCATGTGGTTGCTGGGAATTGAACTCAGGCCCTCTGGAAGAGCAGTCAGTGCTCTTAACCTCTGAGCCATCTCTCCAGCCCCTTACACTCTCTTGTTGTTAAATGCTAAATAACTGGGCAACATGGCATAGGGTTATCCTACAAGACTGGAAGGGATTGGTGTCAGCTCTATGAGAGGCTGGACAGCAATTACAATGATTGTTATGGTGAAAACATGAAGCCACAAAAATAGAAAAACGAAATGTAGCAAGGGGGATAAGTGCTACTGAAGACCAGCTGCTTGGTGAAGGGCATTATGCTGACTTACAAGGACAAATCTGATCTGTTGATGGTGTAATTGAACAATGTCATGCTGCAGCTTTAAGAGCTTGGGATATGATTGAGGAGCCTCGGGGAAAAAATCCACCTGATTTACTAAGATAATACAGGGTTCTGGAGAAACCTTTACAGAATTCTTACAGAGGTTGAGTTCAGCTGTGAAGAGAGCCATATCAGACCCTGAAACCAGACAGTCATTGATAGAAATAATTGGTATTTGAAAATGCAAATACCAAATGTAAGCGAGCAATCAGACCATTGAATGCACAAGGAGCCCCAATAGATGAATGGATAAGGGAGACACCTGGAATTGGCTCCTAGAAGCATAATGCCAATATCATAGGGCAAATCATAGCTAGAAATTTCAGGAATCAAATGTCCAATGCTTTGTGGTGAATTCGGTCATTTCCAAAGAGACTGTAAGGCTAGAAGCCTCAGAGCTCATAACAGCAGGTACATTGGCTCTAGAGAGTATGGTGTTTGTAGAAGAGAACAAGCAGGTTCTGGCTGGTTCAAGCAGGTTCTGGCTGCCATGAGCCACAAAGCCTTTCAGGGTACTGTAGCTGCTGTGGAAAGGGCAAACACTGGTCTAAGGGTTGTCAGTCAAAGAGAGACATACAAAGTAACCTCTTGCCATCAGGAAATGAGCCAAGGGGCCTGTCAGCTCGAGATTCCACAACAAACAATATGAGCCATCTTCCTTTGGTCAGCCAGGTCATACCAAGCAGGCAAGAAAATCAAAACGGAGTATTTCTGATCTTATACATGCTACAGAAGGAAGTGCAGCTTTGCAAATGACCACAGATTCCTCTTTTACATTATTCCCAAAAGCTGAATGTTACAAGTTACCAGTGGTGGTTATGGTCTTCTACCCTAGGGACAGTGGGATTAATCTTGGGAAGAAATGACTTAACTTCTCAAGGATTTATTGTGTATCCAGGTGTAGTAGATGGGGATAGCAAGGAAGAAATAAAAATTATGGCATATGTGACAAAGGAGATGCAAATTGAAGCAGGGGATAGAATTGTTCAATTGTTATTTCCTTACATCAAGGGCAATGCCTCTCCAGTAGAAAGGACAGGAGCTTTTGGGAGCGCTGGAAAATGAGTGTTCTGGTAAACAATAGTCAATGATCAGAGACAAAAATTAAAGGTACAAATGAATGGTGTTGACATAGAAGGTTTGGTGGATACAGGAGCTGACATTAATATACTTTCCCAAAAGTCTTGGAATCCAAATTGGCCACTTCAGAAAGTTCACACAATTTATAGGAATTGGTAAATTATCATGAATAAGACAAAGTGTCTGATGGATTACCTGTGTGGGACCAGAAGAGCAAACAGGGAAGATGAGCTCTTATGTGGCCGGCATACCCATAAACTTATGAGGAAGGGATGTTTTACAACAATGGGTTACTCAAATTAATATTTCTGCAATTCCAGGGTCAGCAAATGAAGAAATTAGGGGTGATGTGGTAGATGCTTCTGGGGAAGGTGTTGATACAGGTGACTGAGAACCAGCACTAGCTGTGTCCATTCTCCAAACACAGGGCATCACTGGGATTGAGTTTCCAAATTTATAAAAGGGGTCACTGCTGACATACCAACAGCCTTGCCCCTAAAATGGTTATCAAAACAACCTGTCTGGCAAGAGCAGTGTCCCATAAAAAAAAGGAAAGTTGCAGGCACTTGAACAACTGGTTCAAGAGAAGCAGGAGGCTCAAAATATAGAAGAGTCACCAGCCTGTGGAATTCCTCTGTGTTTGTTGAAAAAGAGAAATCAGGAAATTGAAGGATGGTAATGGATTTAAGAACAGTTAATCAATGAATTCAACCAATGGGTCCTTTACAGCCTAGACTTCCTTTACCATCTTTGTTACCTATAATAATAATTGTTTTGAAAGATTGATTTTTCACAATACCCCAGCATCAGCAGGATAGGAAAAGGTTTGCTTTCTCAGTTCCTAATTTGAATAATAGTCATCCACTAAAGAGATACCACTGGAAGGTACTTCCACAGGAAATGTTAAATAGTTCAATTTTATGTCAGTATTTTGTTCAACAACAGAAATTATTTGTAAGCAATTCCCTTAATCTACCATTTATTATTATATACATGACATTCTGTTGGCTGATTCTAACAAATATGATTTAGAGAATATGTTTAAGGTAATACAAAGAATTCTGCTATCCTGGGGGTTACAGATTGCTCTAGAAAAAAAAACAATAGGGAGATTCACTTAGTTATTTGGGTTATAAAATCAGTCAACAAAAAGTTCAACCACAAAAGGTACAGATCCATAGGGACCAATTGCAAACTCTTAACAATTTTCAAAAATTAATGGGAGATATTAAATGGCTGAGGTCTACAATTGGACTAAGTACATATGAATTAAGTAATTCATTTCAAACATTACAAGGAAATTAAAATTTGAACATTCCAAGATGTCTCACAACTGAAGCAGAAAAAGAGTTAACGCTGGTAGAACAAAGACTACAAGCTGCATATGTGGATAGAATTAATCCTAAACGTGATTGTATTCTGGTCATTTTGCCTTCAACTCATTCTGCTGGGCTCATTATGCAAAGGGAAGATGGTATTACGGAATGGATTTTCTTAGCTCATAAACAAAGTAAAAAATTGAAGACATATAAAAAAGATTTCTGAATTAATTATAAAAGGTAGAATAAGATTACATCAAATGTCAGGAACAAAGCTGACATTATGTGACTCTTACAAACGCTGAGATTATGTCACCATGGGTGATCAACGAAGATGGGCAAGAGTTTATAGTAACTATTTGGGTGAAATTAATAATAAATATCTTAAAAGTGTGTAAGTTTATAAAAAGAACTAATTGGATTTTTCCACATATAGTAAAGAGAACACCAATTCCAGAGGCACCAACATTTCATACTGATGCAAAAAAGATATGGATGGAAAGTTATAAGTCAGATAAAATAAGCAAGGTGATCAAAATTCTATATACATCGGTTCAAAAAATCAGAATTGTGTGCAATCCTTATGGTATTATTAGATTATCCTGGATCTGATAACATAATTACTGATTCTTTGTATGCAGAAATAGTTGTTTTGCATATGGAGACTGCTGGATTTGTACCTGATAACTCAGATTTAACTTTGTTATTTATACAACTGCAACAAGCCGTCAGAAGTAGAAATTATCCATTACATATTACTCAGGTTTGTCAGGTCCATTAGCTCACAGAAATGAGGAAGGTGACCAATTACTAACAGGAAATGTATTAGAAGCCTCAAAATTTCATGAGAAACATCATTTTAATGGGAAAGGTTTAAAGAAAACAATTTCCACCACTTGGCAACAAAACAAAGAAACAGTAATAATAAAAAGCAGTCCTTTGTGTTCTTTACACCACCGAACTCCTGCAGGGGTACCAAAAGAGATGGCATCTGCCAGATGATGTTTTCCATTTTGCAGAATTTGGAAAACAAAGGTATCTACACCACGCCACTGACACGTACTCAGGGTTTCAATGCTCTGAAAAGGCTTATTATGCAATTATACATTTATCGGAAACATGAGATACATACCCCAACATCCTTTAACTCTGTTTTTGAAATTACAAACTGTCATCTTCACTCAAAGATTTTCTGCACAGCTCCTTCCTGCACAGCTCCTGCCGGATGTGGTTACTATTTTTTTACAGATGGCTCTGCTTCTTGTATGGCAGTGGTAGTTCCCCTGACAAAAATGTTCCAAAAACTAACTACTTTCACTTCTGCTAAAAAGGTCAAAATTGCTGCAGCTATGCTTGCCTTCTTCAAATTTTGCCAACTCTACTCTCCAACTTTATACAGATTCTCAATATGTATAAAACTGTTGCCAGCCATTGAGAATGCTATTATTAATCACAACAAAACAAATTAATGACCTTTTAATGGAATTACAAATCCTGGTGCAGGGCTGGATTCCCCTACTTTGTGACTCACGTTAAGGCTTACACTTCTCCTGGAGCATCAGCGGAGGGTAATCGTGCTGCTGATATTAACCACTCAATTAGCCTTGGCAATCATTACTGGAACAAGCCAAGGCTGCTCATGTGCTCCGTCATCAAAACTCTCAAGCTCTCCAAGTTTCATACTCCTAGAAAGACAGCGCGTCAAATTGTTAGGCAATGTCCTGCCTATCTACCTATTCAGCCAATTTTGAAAATGGGTTTGCACCCAGGGACTTATGGCAAATGAATGTGACTCAAATCCCTTCTTTTGGAAAACTTTCCTTTATCCACGTTTGTGTTGATACCTTTCCCACATCCTAATGGCTACAGCCTGATCTGGAGAAGCTTTGAAGGATGTTGTTCAGCACATGTTTTTCTGTTTCTCCTTTGTGGGTATTCCTTCCCATATTAAAACTGATAGTACCCCTGTGTATTCTAGCAAAGGCTTTGCCACCTTCCGTGCTACTTTTAAAATTAGACATACAACTGGCATAGCAGCCATTGTAGAATGCTTACAACAGAATCTTAGGCCCAACTTCACCATTTCAGAGATGGGAACTTAAGTGTTCTCCTGCACACCTGCTTTCCCATGCCCTTTTGTCTTAAATAAAGGTGGGGACAGCTTGACTACCATGAGTGCCACTGGGCACAAAGCCAGACATAAAGCCTGTGGCAATGTGGTAGGATTTGCTGACATCACAGTGGAAAGGCCTGGATGTCCTTTTGGTGTCTGGTTGAGGCTATGCTTGTATTTTTCCTACAGATGCAGAATCCCCCATCTGGGTCCCAGATCAATTCATCCCACATGTGAAACCAGCCACTCCACCTACTGGCTCCCAATAGAAGGAAAGTGCACAAATGTCATCATCCCTCAAGAAGTGATCCAATGTCCCCACCAGCACCAACAGCTCACTTCATGGATTACTTCCTGGCTTAGTCACTCTAACAATTACACCTCTTGGACCTGAGCACAGACATGTTCCAGTCTTGGCATCCACACAGAGGGGACAGATCCCTGCCTGGGGACAGCTCAAGTTATTATCTGAAGGGGCCACAGCTTTATCTCCCATTAACACCACAAAATATCCTTGTTGGCATATTTTCTCTATTAACGTTGGACCCTGTGGTGTTTGGTTTCTTAAACTATATTTTCCACACCTGTATAATGATAGTCATTTTGACATGAATTGCCTCTGCTGAGCAAGTTGCCTAAATGCAAAGAAGCCAAGCAGATGGACTACCCAAAGTGGCTATCCACATTGGTTTTCTTGTGGCTTTTCTGATTCAGTTTTCTATACTACCTTCAGTAAGATTTGGGCTTGGTCAGTGAGTAGTCCTTACCATGTCTATCAGAAATATCTCAAAGGGGACAGCTTTACACAACATAAACACAAACTATGCCTAAGGAGATTTTGGTACATGGTACCCTCTGGGGTGGGTAATGCCAGTTTATCACCCCTTTGAAGTCACTGAACAAATGCCTATGCAGGATGGTCTGTACTGCTTGTTTGCTGCCACACTCAAGGTCACACTTGTAAGGCCTAGAAATAAACAACTGCAGCGTGTTTCTTTTTCCCTTCTCCATCTTGCATAAGGATCCAACAGGCATAATGGAGGCAAAAAAGATTATGAGAGTTTACTCTGTCATCTATGTTGGCTGTACAGTGGCAAACTGTATTAGCTCCACCAGCAAGGATACCTTCCTTATACTGAGACAGCCACCTAATGTTATGTTTCCTGTTACTGTGTCAGGATCCTGGTTATCAAATACAGGTATTGAGGCCTTACGTAGGGTCACTCTGCCTTTAAAATGAAGGGAAGATTTGTTGCAGCTTTGACACTAGATGTTTCTGCTATAATTTCCACAGTTTCCGGTTTTGCTGTGGTGACCACATACTTAGTGAAGGAGTTACATACTGTCAACTCTTGGCAATCATGTGGACCAGTTTCCCAGGAACATTTTCTTAGCCTTAAAATATTAGGAGAACACAGACAGGGCTGCAAGATAGAGTGAATGCCTTGGAAGATCCAGAATATGAAAAGTCTTTCTGTTCAATGTTGCTCTTTTTAAATGGGTTTGTGTGACTGCAATATAATGAGACGGAAATGAATGGGATAGAATACAGACCCGTGTTAAAGGCCCTGGGATCATTCTGAGTTGGCTATTAATTTAGAACCCTTACAGCAAAAAATTACTGATATTAGTCATTCCCAGGCTGGATCGGCCTCTCTAGAGGCGGTGGTGATAGCAATCTCTACAGCCATGGATGATCTTTTGTAAACTTCATCCCAGACCCTATTGATTGCCATTGCAGTTGGCCTGTTTTTAATTGTGATTCTTCCTTTTCCAGTCATTATCAGACAGATCAGGAAAGCAGTAAATGCCCTGTTGACGTGAAAACACTCAAATTAAAACAAAAAGGGGGAGATGTCAGGTGTGACATGGTTGCGAATGCAGCTGCATGACGGTTTTGGCTGTGGGAGCATCATCAACCTGACCAATGCATCTCTGGCTTTCTAGTATACAGATGGCATAGCTCTTTCTTGTCTGTTTTGCTTTATTCTATCCCATATTTGACCTCAAATACAATTCTGATAAAAATTTCTGGGAAAGGGATTAAGGGTGAAATGGCTCTGATGTCTACTAGGAACAAACTGCTCTGGCCCTGGCCATTCAAGCAGTCAACCCAGGCATGATGGGACTAGGGGTTTTGGATATGGGGCTGACTGACTTAATTGTTCTCTGGGAAATTGTAGCCAACTCATGATGATTAAATTGTACCAGGAAATATTTGAAGCAGGAGATGATTTTGAGAAACCTGAAGCATTGTTAAAAGAAAATGGAAGAAGAACAGGGATATCCATAGAAAGTACAAGGGACAAGACAGGGGAAGAAATAGCAGGGTCTGCTGGCCCCGGAGAGAGCTCTAGTAGAACAGAGAGTTTGATTCGGAAATGTCACTGGAGAGAACCGGTGTATAACAAAAAGGATGAAAGGGTGGGTAGAAGGGTCCGGGCCCTGCGAGGAGGCCACGGAGTAGTGGACTGACCTTCCTGGAAAGACTGGAGCACACTGATTTGACCTCTGGCATTGCATGGCTAAGGAAACCAGGATACAAGTTCTAGGAGATAGAATTCGGGCTTGTGAAGGAGCCCTGGGGGAAGCTGCAAGGGCATTATTTTCCATAATGCATATGGGAAAGCATTTGAAAAGCACTGTAGAAATAGACATTGGATGGCTCAATAAACCAGAGGAAGGGATTCTGCAAATTTAAGCCAAGCTAAAACATTAGCACTACCCTGACCTACTTAGCACCCTTCTCTTCTCATGCTGGTGCTGTCACTGTAAGTTCTCATCCAGATGACCCGTGATTTGGAGGGTCTGCTGAGGGTTAAAACTTAATGTCTAACTTGCCTTTGAACACACTGACCTGTGACTTTATGTGTGCATTGTAATTTCTGGTGAAATAGTGACATGGGGTTTTTTGATCTTAGCCATTCTGATTGGTGTAAGATAGAATCTCAGGGCCATTTTGATTTGCATTTCCCTGAAGACTAAGGTTGCTGAACATTTCTTTACAAAGACAGATTGCAGAGAAAACAAGCTAGACACAGGTGAATACAGGTGAGCCAGAGAATGAGAAGGAGCCAGAAGATTAGAACAGATTGCTGAAGTTAGTATGAGGCCAAGCAGAGCAATTCAATCAGAAGCCAAGAGAAGCTGGATTGAATCAATCATCTTGAAAAAAATTAGATTGTACAGAGGCGAGAAGCCTCTGGGCTTAGGCCTAGGATAGTTAGAACAGAGAAAGAAACACCCTGGGCTCAGGCCAAGTTGTATACTTGTACAGCTTGGGTAGGGCTCTCATCTCATCCATCATATGAGGAGATAAAAGCAACATTTATAGATAGATAATGTTAAGAGTGGACTCTCAAATAGGCAGGATGACATAGGATTCCAAGGAAGGTGTTTCTTCACTGAAAGAAGAGATGTGCACATTAACCCCGACATGTTGGCAGTGTGGGATGGGTGGTGGAAAGATGAGACAACGTCTGCGTCTAGTCCTTCAGAGGTCAGAGCACCATCTAGAGTAGAGTAGGAGAAAGGGGAAAGCTCTGGGGAGAGTAAGCAGCCACCTTATACTTAACACCGTGAGAAGCACTAAAAATGTTTGTGAAGAACGATAGAAAAGAAGAATCAGGAAAGAACTGTGGTACATATTAAAAGATTAAGAATCTCTTAAGAATAATCTGTAGGGCATGTTAGCTTGCAGATAATAATCAACTTTAATTTATTGAATAAATACCAGAATACAAGAGGGAGGAGGCTCTTTATTGAAGGCAATTTAAACCAGGATCATTACTTTTTTTCAGACAGGGCTTCATATAATCCAGGATGGGCTCACACTCACTGTATAGCTCAACATGACTGCTGAGGATGACCTTGAACTTTTGACCCGTCTGTCTTTACCGCTAGAGCACTGGGGTTACAGACAAGACAAGCTTTGCCACACCCAATTTACATAACATTTATTTATCCTCCCCACCCCCTTTGGAAACACGGTCTTATTATGAAGCTTAGGCTAGTCTTGAACTCATGGAGATCTACCTGCCTTAGCCTCCTCCATGGCAGGATTAAAGGCATTAACATTCATTTTCTCCTCACTGTTCAAAACGTGTTCTTTCCATTTTTATTTAATATTTCTTAAATAGTAATTTGTTAAGAAATAATGAGAATCTTAACCCCTTTAGATTCCATTGTCTTTCTAAAACAACAATCTCAAATCTTTTATACTTCTGGACTGGAACTGCCTTATATTGATGTATTGTTTTTGTTCTCCTCCTTCTGTTTAAAGGCCCTGTTCACCTGGCTCAGATAATGCAAGCTCAAGGTTCAGGAAAACGCAAATGTCAATTATTTCTCCATAACTCTTCATGACAGCCTAAGCAAGCCTCTTCAGGCACTGATATCCACACTATCTCTGTTTTCCATCAGGAAAGGTAGGGTGTTCTTATAACTGTGAGAGTTAGCTTTAAATGTCTACTTGCCACAACCTGGAATTACTTGGGAAGAGTTTCAATTGAGAAATTATTTTAGATCAAGTTGTTCTGTGAGCATGTTTGGGAAGGGGAATTGTATTGGTTGCTAATTGATGTAGTCCTTTGTGGGCAACACCATTCCCTGGGCAGGGGATCCTAAACTATATAGAACGGGAGGAGCTAAAAGCTAACTGGCAACATGGGTGTATTCGTTTCTCCTTACCCTTGACTGTGGATGTGATGTGACCAGCTGTCTCGAGCTTCTACCTCTATGACTTTCCTGCAATGATGACTATAACCTGGAATTTTATGCCAAATAAACCTTTTTTCTTCCCCAGCTCTCTTTAGGCCAAGGTATTTGCCATAGCAACAGAAACGAAACTAGAGCAGAATCTATGATTCTGCATTGCTTCCCATCAGCAAAATAGTCATCTTTTGCAAAATATGTACTTTTATTCTTACATAAGTTGAGAATTCAAATCTTATTAGGGCTGAGAATTTAATTTCACCTTTTTAATGATACTCTCTTAATATGACATACACAATATTTTTCATTAGTCCTTACTGGCTTACGCTTACAATTCCTCAATAATGTTACTGTTAGCCTTTTGTGAACTGATGAAAATGATTTTTAAAAAAAGATTGAGTAAATTTCTGATTGAGAAACGCATTATTTTCCTGGAACAACATGCATATACATATACATACATATGTATCTATGTGTACATATGTGTACACACACACACAATGCATATATACATACATATGCAGAACAGTTTTTTAATTAGATTAACTAGTCCAAATCTATTCCAGAAGTAGAAGGTGACATATGTGAGACTTCAGAAAGCCAGGTATACCCCTTCACGGTACAGCGTGTCAATAACTTCACAGGTGATTTTGACTTGCCTTGTGTTAAAATCAGGGTGACAAAGAACCAGAATGGACAGAGACATGCAACAATAACTGGTCAGCAGCCAGCCACACTCCTATGTTAGCATCTGTGCTGAGGTGGTGGTTTGAATAGGAATGGTCTCCATAGATTCAAGTGTTTGAATACCCAGCTCACAGGGTGTGACATTATTAGGAGGTGTGGCCTTGTTGAAGAAAGCCCACAGTGAGGTAGGCTTTGAGGTGGTATACGCTCAAGCTATACCCAATGAAATACAACAGCCTTCTGCTGCCTGCAGAAAAAGATGTAGAACTTTCAGTTCCTCCAGCACCATGTCTGCCTGTACACTGCCATCCTTCCCACCATGCAAGTAGGCAAAATAGTAACTATAACTAGGGATACAGTAGAGAATATTTTAATTATTTTTTAAAGATTTTATTTATTTTATGTATATGAGTACACTGTCACTCTCTTCAGACACAGTAGAAGAGGACATTGAATCCCTTTGGTTTCGAGCCACCATGTGGTTGCTGGGAATTGAACTCAGGACCTCTGGAAGAACAGTCAATGCTCTTAACCACTGAGCCATCTCTCCAGCCACAAATAAAATTGTTTTATAAATAAAAATTCATATTGGTCCATTACTACTCTATTAGTTACTTTTCTACTGCTGTGATAAAACACCAAACCAAGAAACATATAGAAGAGTTTATCTCGGCTTATGGCTTCAGAGGGATAAGAATCCATCATGGCAGGGAGTTGTAGCAGCAAGAAGTAGACACGGTGGCAGGAGCATCTGAGAGCTCACATCTGAAACCACAAACAGAAAGCAGAGAGAGCAGACTGAACAGCACGTGGCTATTGAAATGTCAAACCCTTCCCACAGTGACATATTCCCTCCAGCAAGGCCACATCTCCTATACCTACCCAAACAATGCCACCAACTGGGGACCAAGAATTCAAGTGCCCAAGACTGGGAACATTTCACTCAAACTGCCACGTTTACGTTCTTGTTTTACTAACACAAAAGCTGCATTCCTACACACAAGTATATGATCATATGGCAATCATAAAATCAGAACAAAGTGAAATTGTTAAAAATTTACTGAAAACAGAAGAATATATTCTTATTCATCATGTATGCAACCCTATATAACTTTTAGCTATAACAGAGATACTTAGATTGAATACAGCCAGTTCTGTTCCTCTGCTAAGGGGCCAATGAAACAAGACTGATTTAGGAATTATAAAGCTCTTCTAAGGCCTTCTGGAAAAGACAGCCACCCAGAGAACTAGAATTGTTTAGGCATAAGAGAATGGCAGCTGGGATTGTTTTTGTTATTAAAAGTAAAGGGGGAAAATGGCAGATTAAACTGTAAAAAAACAAAACAAACAAAAACAAAAAACCAAAACCTTCATATGTGCCAGTTACCTTCTTTAGTCCCAGCACCTGGGAGGCAGAGGCAGGCAGATACCTAAGTACAAGGCCAGCCTGGTCTACAGAGTGAGTTCCAGGACAGCCAGGGCTACACAGAGAAACCCTGTCTCCAAAAGGAAAAAAAAAAAAAAAGAGGAGGAAGAAGCAGCGGAGGGGAGCGGGAGCGGGAGTGGGAGCGGGGAGCGGGGAGGTTAAACTGTAAAGCCCCGCATCTGTGCCAGCGAGCTTCCTTCACCTAGCCCCTTGGTTATGTGTCCCGGCCTACTTACTACTTCCTGCACATTCTTACATCCCACGCACTCACTCTCCTCATCCTTCTGGTACCTCCAGGGCTCTGTCCTTTGCCCAAATTCAATTAGTATTCGTTAATATAAAAGCAATTTCTTCCAGGAATCTTTTTCTGACATCTTAGATACAAACTCTTACGGCATCTTGCAGTTTCCCTTCTTGGCACTTATGCATACTGAATATCAGCAGACTGTAAGACTTGTGAAGACAAATGCTTTCACTTTGCTCATAGTGCTCAGTACTACGCTGCCACTTCAATACTTTAAAGTACTTTTTCGTTGTCACCTGAAGGATCCTAATGAGTACAATCTAAGATGGCATTTAAAAGGCTGTTTAAAAAAGGTCACCAACGAGTAAAAACAAAAGAAACAGAAACAGAAAGGTATTTACCAGAACTCAGTCCACTTAAGTATATGACGAGATGAGTAGCTAGACTAAATAGAAGACTATGGAAAAGGTATTTTTGTTGTTCTTTTTGTTTTTAAGAAATTGAAACATAGAATATTAATGTTCTGGTGCATTGTTATAATAAAATACCACAAACTGGAAGGCTTTGAAACAACAGGAATGTTTTTTGTCACAGTTCTGGGGATCGGAAAGGCTAAGGCACTGGCAGATTGGTATCTGGTGGATGTATACTTTCTGGCTCAGACAATAACTTCTTGCTGCATCCTCAAATAGTAGAAAGGGCCAGTGGCTTTCCTTAAGTCTCTTGTCCTTAGAAGAAACAAAAGGGGATTAAGACACAGACTATGGATGGGGAGTCCTCCCTGGAGAACTGATTCTCTTTCTCTAAGCTTCCACTGATTGACGGGGGCCTTCTTCTAGATGTAGAGCGTTATGGAATTTCTTTATCCATCCCCTCTCCCACGATGTTTCCTGAGCGTTAGGTGTAAGGGATGCACTGCAGACAGACCAGCCGTGATTGGACACCCACGGTCACTTACCCCTTGTATTTCACCAGCTGTGGATCTCTTTAACTGCTCTAGTTGATGCAAAAAGAAACTTCCTTGACAAGCAGTGAGAGCTACATTTATCTGTGGGCATGGTCAGCCTTAAATACACAGAATTGTGAACAACACTACATGGATTCAGTAGGTTGTACGTATGCATGCATGCATGTATGCCTAAGCATATATACCTAGATACACAGATAATTGATACATGATAGACAGACAGACAGCAATAATAAAGAAGTCATGAATTTGAGGGGCGAGTAGTATATATGGGAGAAATTGGAAGCAGGAAAAGGATGGACAGGAATTATATAAATACATTATTTATGTATAGAATTCTTTTTAAATTTGTTTTGTTTTGTTTTGGTCTTTCGAGACAGTGTTTCTCTGTGTAGCCCTGGCTGTCCTGGAACTCACTCTGTAGACCAGGCTGGCCTCGAACTCAGAAATCCGCCTGTCTCTGCCTCCCGAGTGCTGGGATTAAAAGTGTGCACCACCATTGCCTGGCTTAAATTTTTAAATAAAACAGTTACTTAACACATAGATGAAATGAATTCAGATTATGTTTATAGTTACATAGCAGGAAATGATGAGAGCTTTCTAGTTGTCCTCTTTTTAAAGCAGGAAGCTTAGTCATCTGCAAAATATGTATACATCTGTGAGAGAGTGTCAAAATGGACTTAGGTTTGACAGAGCTATAAGATATACAGACCAAAAACTTTAAGATAACAATGAATAATTCTTATATTAAGGTGAGGTTATGGTATTTTACAAAGAGACCCTCAAGATTCACTGGCTTTAATAAGACAGAAATTTATTTCTCACCGATATAGTAATCCAAGAATGCTCTAGGTCGCATGAGCACCCAGGTTCTTGGTGTTTTCCATCTATGATGTTGTCTGTATCTTTCAGACTGGAGTTTGGTTCAGCCAATTTATGGCTTGAGAAGAAAGGAAAGACCTTGGGGAATGTATACATAGCATTCTGATGTCATTGCCTGAAGTGGTAATATTGTCATTCCTGCTCTTCTAATGGCAAAAATTTACTGGAGTGGCAGGGAAATATAAAACCTGACCACTGGCCCAGGAAACATTCAGGATGAAGGTAGAGAAGTGACTTTAGTGAAGCCTCAGCAGTCTTTCCTCAAGCTGGCTGAGATGCTTTGCTTCACTCACCTTCCTTCTCCTGAAATGGTCTTACTACGTAGTGTAGGCTAGTCTAGGACTCATTATCTTTTTCCTAAGCTCTTCAGTAACAGGATTACAAGTGTATGCCAATACATCTAATGTTTTCTTTATCAAAAAGCAACAACTTCAGGACTGAAGGGAGAAAAACCACAGCAGTTGATAAGTTCCATAGTTTCTTCACATAACAAAAGAACCGGAAATCTTAGAGTAAAAAGGGAGATATTCCCTGCTCACTTGTTAAATGTCAACTATTATTCTAAGTCAGTGGCTCTCAACCTTCATAACGCTGTGACCCTCTAATACAGTTCCTCATGCTGTGGTGACCCCAATGATAAAATCATTTTGCTGCTACTTCATAACTGTAATTATGCTACTGTTATGAAACATAATGTAAATATCTGTGTTTTCTGATGGTCTAAGGCGATCCTGGTGAAAGGGTCATTCCACCCCAAAGGGTCACAACTCACAGGCTGAGAACTGCTGTTGTAAATGCTCAAAGTATAATGATTTACTGAATACCCAAAACAAGTATTTAAAGTAGGTACCATCATAATATACAGTTCCAGGGTGGAGAAACACAGAAGAATTAAATAACTCATTCAAAGTGACGGAGAAACTTAATGGCCAGGCTCCAAATTGGTCAGAATTAACCCGGCTCCAAAGCCCACACACTCTTGACCCAGGATTACATACCTCAACGATAACATGCAATGTCTGTTAAGACCTTGCTCTATAGAACTATAGCACTAGTCTTTCACAGATGTCACCTTTAGTCCTCACTAGACATATCTAAAATAGACCTTGTTTTTAATTTTACTTCTAAAGAAACTGAAGCTTAGAGCTCAAGGTCATGTAAAACAAATTAAGAAGCCAGAATCAAACCTCTGTGTATAATTTCTAAGGTCACTTTATAATTTTAAATGTATAAAACTTTTAATTGAAGTAGAATTTATGAACAGTGAAATTTATCTGTTTTAAGCAAATAATTCAAGAGTCCTGACAAATAACCTGTGTGGCCAACGAAGTAATCAAGGCATAGAGCATCTCTATGGTCCTAAAGTGTACTTCAAATTCTTCACATTCAGTTCTCAGCCACTGGCAACCGTTGTTCTGTTATAACTTGGTTTTCGAGAGAGGGTTTTTCTGTATAGCCTTGGCTGTCCATGAACTATGTAGTCCAGGCTGACCTTGAACTCAGAGATTTACCTACCTCTGGCTCCTGAGTGCTGGAATTAAAGGCATGCACCACCACCTGGCTAACTGTTCTTGTTTTTAATATCATATATGTTTTGTCTATTTTTGATATTCTTACCAATGAAATAATGTCTGATTTACTTTATATATGGTTTTCTTCTTCCAGTATAATTTTGAGATTTATCCATACTATGAAGTATGAAGTTCACTCTTTTTACAGTGTTTGGTGCTTTAATATATTAAGTACCAGAAACGTCTGAGTTTGTTTCCCTTTTTTTTCCTTAGATGGTAAAGTCTTTTGAACATGAATGTACAAGACTTTTGGTGGATGTATACTTTCATCTCTCTGATTAAATACAAAGAAATGATACTCTTGGACCATTCAGCAGATGATGAACAGTATTAAAAGAAGCTGACAATTTGTCAAGTGGTCCAAGATGCTCTAGATCATCTGATATTCAGTGTTTTAGTATTGTCTCTTATATAATTTTGCATTTAATTTTTAAAAAGATTTCACTCTAAGTGTGTCCAAGTGGATGTGTGTGCACCATGTATGTGCAGGTGCCCTCCAGAAGAGGGCATCAGATTCCCTTAAACTGCAGCTACATGCTTCAGATGGCAGTAACCATGTGGAAACTGAACTTGGGCCCCTGAAAGAGCAAAAAGGAGGTCTTAACTGCTGAGCTATTTTTCCAGCCCTGCCTTTTTTTTTTCTCTTTCAATTTTCATTTCTCTAGTGACCAAAGATGTTGAACACCTTTTAACAGTGCATATAATCACTCATACAAACTTTGTAGAAGTAAATCTATTCAAGCGCTTTTGCCAATTTTAAATTGGGATGATTGTCTTTTTTATTATGGAGTTACAGAGAATTCTTAATTCTTTTATCACCAACATCTATGTTATATATACTAATGGCATTCATTTTGCAATTTGCCTTCTCATTTTCCTTTTTTTTTTAAAAAAAATTTATTTTTATTTATATGAGTACACTGTAGCTGTCTTCAGATGCACATCAGAAGAGGGCATTGGATGCCATTACAGATGGTTGTGAGCCACCATGTGGTTGCTGGGAATTGCTCAGGACCTCTAAAAGAGCAATCAGTGCTCTTACTGCTGAGCCATCTCTCCAGCCCGCCTTTTCAATTTCTTTTAAAAAAAAAAAAAATTTATTTATTTAATATGTGAGTATACTGTCGCTGTCTTCAGACACACCAGAAGAGGGCATCAGATCCCATTACAGGTGATTATGAGCCACCATGTGGTTGCTGGGAATTGAACTCAAGACCTCTGGAAGAGCAGTCAGTGCTCTTAACCACTGAGCCATCTCTCCAGCCCCCTTTTCAATTTCTTAATGGTGAGAAATGATAAGCTGTTATGAATTTTGATGAAGTCCAGCTTATTGACTTTTATAGTTAGTCCTTTCTGGGTCCTAAGAAATTGGCCTAGCACAGGGTCATGAAATTATTCCATTTCTCTTCTAGAAGCTTTATAATGTTTATATTCACATCTATGGTCCATTCTGATCTAGCTTGTTTCTGTTTGTAGTGGTTTGAATAACAATGACCCTCATAGGCTCATAGGGAATGGTACTGTTAGGAGGTGTGGCCTTGTTGGAGTAGGTGCAGCTTTGTTGAAAGAAGTGTGTCACTGCAGGGTGGACTTTGAGGACTCGGAAGCTTAAGACAGTTCTCTTCTTGCTGTCTGCTGACCCAGGTGTTGCCATTCTTTCCATCATTACAATAATGGACTAAATCTGTAATCCAGCCCCAATTTAATGTCTTTCTTTATGAGAGTTGCCAAGGTCATGGTGTCTTCACAGAATAAAACCCAAACTAAGACTGCGTGCACACACACAGATATATATATGCACACATAAATACACATATACATTATGTATGTATGTATGTATGTATGTATGTGTATATGTATGCATAAGTAAGTAAGTAAATACAGGGCATATGTACCGCAACATCTGTGTAGAAGTCTGAGGACAATCTTGGGTGTGGCTGTTGGTTTGCCTCCTATCTGGTTTTGAGACAGGGCCTCTGCTTGCTTTCTTTAATGCTGCATATATCAGGTTAGGTGTCCTATGGACTTCTGGAAATTCTTTTGTTTAATGCCAACTACCTACCCACAGATGTGCTGAGATTATAGCAATTGTACTAAATGCCTGAGTTATATTGAGTTCTGCGGTTTTATACTCAAGTCCTCATACTTCTGAATCATCTGCCCAGCCAGTGACCTGGATTTTATATATAATATCAAGTGAATAGTGATGCTCTTTTTTCCCCCTGTACCATCATTATTTGTTAAAGACATTCAACAGCAAACAACTTTAGTATCTTGAAATAACCAATTAAATACGGCTGGGGATATAAGTCAGTGTTCTTTGCTTATCATGTATGAGGCTCTAGGTTTTATTCCCAAAATAATACAGGAAGGAAGGAAGGAAGGAAGGAAGGAAGGAGGGGGGGGGAAGGAGAGAGGGAATCAATTAAGTGGTTGAGAGACACCGCAGTGGTTCAGCTCGTCCAGTACCTACCTACATGGCAATTCACAATCATCTGTAACTTCAGTCCCAGGGAATCTGATGCTTGATTTTTGCCTCCATCAGCACCACATGCAAACATATAGTTACACAAACATTCACACACATATAAAAACAAACAAAATCTCAAAAAAAAAAACAAACCCAAATAAACTAAATAGCCAAGCATAGTAGCACATGTCTGTAATCTCCCTACTTTGGGGGGAGGGGGAGCTAAGGCAAGAGGACTGTCATGAGTTCAAGGCCAGCCTAGTGGGTTGCAAAGTTAGTCCCAGGCCAGCCTAGGCAGTAGTTTGAGTCCCTGTCTTGAAACAAAACAAAAAACAAAATAACATCATAAATATGTAAATATATAAAATGTGTACTGTTACATATGCAATATTCATATATGAACAGGCATTATTTATATATAATAAATGCATATATAATCCACATTATCCAGTTGTTATAGTCAAGGATTCTTTTTGGTTCTATTAATTTTGTAAATTTATAATAATTTTAGAAACAGGTTAAATATTGTTCAACATTGTCTTTGCCACAACTATTTAATTAAGAAACTATATAGAGCAAAACAGCCATAGATAATATATTAATATAAATACATTTTATTTCCAAATCAGGGACATGCCAAATTTGGTCTCAGGGATTTGGTGTTGTGTCCTGTGTCTACATTCACAAGGGATCTCTTCTTTTCCTTTCTTTTTAAATTTTATTTATATGAGTACACTATAGCTGTCTTCAGACACACCAGAAGAGGGCATCTGACCCCATGAGCCCATTACAGATGGTTGTGACCCACCATGTGGTTGCTGGGAATTGAACCTAGGACCCTGGAAGAGCAGTCAGTGCTCTTAACCACTGAGTCATCTCTCCAGCCCAGGATTTCTTCTTTTCATATAATGTTTTCATATGATACCATCTAATGATTATTCTGACCCCCAAAATAAGTTGTAGGGGTTTCCTCCTTTATTTGTTGAAAAATTCCTTTAAGATAGTTACTATTTCTTTCTTAGATATTTTCTAGCCTTTATTAATATGGCAAAGTTACCTGGACCTGAAAAATTCTTTATAGAAATGCTTTTTAATGCAAATATATTTTACATATAAAAAAACATAATAGCTAGGTTTTCAACTCCATTCCATCTAATTTGCCAAATTAATAGCATAAGACGAAAGGTGAAAGGTGAACCCAATGATCCCTAAAGTAGGGTTCATAGGGTCCGTATTTATATATTTTTCATTTTGTTATCTTTTTTAATTACTAAAAGCAGAGGTTAACCTTTCCTACTACGGCTGTGGACTTTCTTTCATGGAGTCTGAGGTGTATTTACTTAAGAGTGTATCTTCATTTACAATTAGGAAGCATCCCTTGTCTGTGGGGACAACACTTCTCTTGGATGTTCACTTTGTCTGATTTTAACACAGCCCTGAAGTTTCTTATGCTTATTGTTTGATCTATCCTATTGTTTGCAGCATATTTGTGTTTTTATATTTAAAATATGTCAAACTGCTGGGCATGGTGGCACATACCTTTAATCCCAGTACTCTAGAGGCAGGGGCAGGTGAACTTCTGTGAGTTCAAGGCCGGCCTGGTCCACATGGCCAAGTTCCAGGCCAGCCAGGGGCACATTATAAGGCTGTGTCAAAAAATAAATAACAATAAAGCCAAAGTGTTTATAATTAATAATTAGAAATCAGTCTTCTTCTGGATGCTGTCTTCCTACATGAGTCTTTTGAAATGTGCTTCTAAGATATTCTTTATATTTTTGGTTTTAATGATTTTATTACCGTGTTAACAAGCAGGATTTGTGTGTGTGTGTGTGTGCGTCTATTCGTCCTACTTAGACTACTGAACTACAGGTTCCGTTTCAGTAAGTTTGATGTACTTCCAGCTATAACTCTAAGTACTGTTCCTATCCGCTCCCCTCTTAGCCTTAGTGGTCTCCGTACACGCTGTATGTTGCTGTCCGATGTACCCTATCACTATTCTTTTTGTTCTTCTGACTGAATCCTTTCTATTCATCTGTCTTTAGGTTAACTAATATTTCTGTCATTGACAATTGTCATTGCTTCTGTTAAGCTCATACTGGGTGTTTTAAAATTTCAAATATACGTTTTGGCTCTAGAATTTCTAAACTGGTGTTACTCAGATGTCACTACTGACATATGAATGGATAGGGCTGGTGAGATGGTTCCATGGTTAAGAGCACTGGCTCCTCTTCTAGACCTGACCTCAATCTGACTCTCAGCACCCATATGGGGACTAGAAACATACTAAGGACTTCAATGTTCAACGCTTAGTTGACCATGTATAAACGGAGTCACTCACCCAAAACTATCACTTAATACTTGCAGTGATTAACTTTCTTTAGAACGTAAGAGTTCTACCATGTTAAGTAGTTCTATTTAAAAACAGAAATAATACAGTATCTACTTCATCAGGCCGTTTTGAGGGTTAAATGAGTTTGAAAAAATAAAGAATCTAGAACAGTAAATGATAAACAGCAAGCACCCAACAAGTCTTAAGAACTTATCACAGAATCATTTATAAATTCATGAAAGTATTATTACAATTAAATATTTTTTAAAATAGCAGAAAATATAATAGCATGACTAAAAATGTAAACACTAAATGTACTTTTAGATATTTTAGTCATTATTGTTATTAAGACAAAGATGAAGAAAACAGTAATTTTCACCAAAAATAATCAATAAATTGACTTAATTTTCACTACAAATTATATTTTAGAAGGGTTTCTGTAAAATATTAAAATATAAAAATTTATTCAAAAATAAAATAACAGCTATGAAATATTCACTACATACATATAATAAACAGCACAGTACCAACAATTCCATTTTTCATGACATAGACATCTTCTTTTAATTACAATTTTCCTCCCTAGAATAATACAAAATAATAGATTAATATTATGACTATTAAAGTCATTTTGATTTATCATTAAAATCTACCATAACATTCAAGCACAAAATTTAAAGATAAAGTGGAAAATATTTAACCAATTGGAAAAAAAATCAGAAAATGTCAATAATATATTACATGGTTATAAAAATGCAAGTTTGGAGATTATAGAGAAGCAGAGAATTAAACCAGGTTTTAAGCTCCCAGTGAGGGACATAAAATATCGATGCAGGGGCTGAAGAGAGGGCTAAGCAGCTGAAAGACCCGGGTTTGACTCCCAGTACTCATGTCTGATGACCTTAAGGAGATCCTATGCTTTCTTCTGGACTCTGAAGACACACACACTCAGTTGTGCACAAATCCACATGAACACACGCACGCACACACACGTAATCATTGATAAAAATAAATCTTAAGAAGTAGCATTCAGACACCAATGTCACATTGTGCTTTACACCGTGAAGGAGGCAAACTGGTTATACAAATATGGGAAAATGAAGCAAAAAGTAAGAGAGAAATATTTGCACAGATACAGAAAAGAAGAGGACAGAGGGGAGGCTTGAGTTTTAAAAATACATGTCAAGTCTTACCATACCTTCAGTTTGACATGGCCTATATGTTCGTGTTCCTATATATTTTCTTGTTCTCTCGCTTCATCTTTTTTTCTATCTTTGTTTTCCCTTTAGCTAATTCTGTCACTTCTCATAATCAAATTTTGTGAACACTTTACTACTGGTTTTGGAAATAGGATGATATGAGTAATATTTAATAAGTTCCTCATACGTTCTTTGTAAACTTCCGGGTAGGTAATACCAGCTGATTTACATTTTACATGGCTATATGCCTAGTAAGTCTACTAAACTTCTCTGGTAGGGTGGTATGTTTGTATTTTCTACTCTCTACGTTAACTACTTCATGTAGGTTAGCTCCTGTGAGTTCAAGGCCATCCTGTTTACAGAATGAGTTCCAAGACAGCCAGAGCTACAAAGAGAAACCCTGTCTCAGGAGAAAAAAAAAAAAAAAAAGGAAACCAGAAGTTTGCCCTTTTCAAACAAGTTGTCTTTGGTTGATTTGGTGTTCATTCTTGTTGTTATTTGTTTACTTTTGAGACAGTATCTCATGCAGCTCAGGATTGCCTAGAAGTTACTCAACCATAACCTTCTAATCCTATAATAATAATGTATAATACAATCCCACACAGGTGAATGCCTAGTGTACGCAGTACTGGAGGGTGAAACCAGAACATCAGGCACAGTAGCCACACACTTTACCAACTGGGCTACATTTTCCATCCTAGATTCTTCAATTTCTTGAATGCTTCAGGAATGATTGTTTCTGTCTCAGTTTATTTCACTGGTATAACCCAGCGTTATGGCTTTAAAAATTATCTATATGCTGATAATATCTAAATTTTAAACTTCAGTTTCAGAAACCCAATTGTTCATAATATCTCTGTACTGGCTGGTTTTGTGTCAACTTGACCCAAGCTGGAATTATCACAGAGAAAGGAGCCTCCCTTGAGGAAATGCCTCCATGAGATCCAGCTGTAAGGCATTTTCTCAATTAGTGACCAAGGGGAAGGGCCTATCCCAGTGTGGGTGGTGCCATCCCTGGGCTGGTAATCTTGGGTTCTATAAGAAAGCATGCTGAGCAAGCCAGGGGAAGCAAGCCAGTAAGCAGCATTCCTCCATGGCTTCTGCATCAGCTCCTGCCTCCAAGTTCCTATCCTGTGTGAATTCTTGTCCTGACTTCCTCTGGTGATGAACAACAATGTGAAAGTGTATGCTGAATAAACCCTTTCCTCCCCAGCTTGCTTCTTCATTATGATGTTTGTGCAGGAGTAGAAACCCTGACTAAGATGATGTTTATACAGGAATAGAAACCCTGACTAAGACAATCTCCAAGCTAGTACGCAAATATTCCCAACTTGAGGAAGCCTGAAACTTCTGGTCCCAAACATTTTGGATAAGGGAAAGTCAATCTATATGCCCCCCCCCAAAGTAATAAAATTTTATTCACTGAAGAAAAACTATTACTTTTTGGGGGAAGGGCTGGTTATATCCAACTTACAATCTTCCTGTTTCTGTCTCCTCAATGCTGAGATTACAAGTATACATCAACAAATTAATGTATCTGGTAATATGTCAAATACACACCTGACTTAAACCAGTAGTTGCTTGCAGAGAAGACTTTCTTAGCAGTCTCACTTCCTTGTTTATGTATCTCAGCATTCCACTAAGAGTACTGAAGTCATTACTTTCAGAACTATCATCTTCTAGGTTATACGGGAGAGGTTTAAATGACTCTGAATGGGTTAAAGGTAAGTCTTTATGACCACTTTCTAATGCTGAAGATTGCTCTAATTGCATTTGCTTTAAGTCTTGTAGCAATTCTTCAGAGAGATCATCATTACCATGACTTTTGAAACTAAGGTCACTGGCACTAATAGAGCGACGTAGTTTTCTGCATTTGAACAACGATATCTGAGGATGTTTGGCAAACTTTGGGTCTTGACTATCAGGTATAATTTCTGTTAGAGTTGTAAATGGAGCTGGTAGAAACTTGATGTCTTCTGTCTTTTCATGCCCAGAAATTGTGGCTTGTAATCTGGTTAATTCTGATTCCTGTAGGAAAAATGGTACATAGTGCATGTTCAATATATTTCTGTTTAATAAACTACTTATAAAATCATAGACTCTAGGAAGTCATCTTTGTTAGCCTTTGTCTCAGTATGGGAACTTTTTTTAAAATGACTTTTTTTTTTTTTCACAGTCCAGTTGTTATCCCACGCAGTCTGGGAGTATGGGAACTTTTTAAATAGCTCTTGGGGATTTTACAAGTGTTGTTCAAATCTTCTTCTACTACAGATAATTGTACTTTGTGAAAATTAAGTATTTTTATCTGAAAACTGCTCCCAATATGCTAAGAAATTTCATGAAACCTGGATTTTCTTTAGAGAATATTTAAATATTAAATATTTCAATCTTATACCTATAAGTTTATTTGTGAAAGTATAGAGGTGAACTATTTTTTTTCTTAATCTAACATGGATATACATAAAAGGACTTTTAGAATTTATAATAGGAAGCAAGTACATATTGGTTATTGTCTTAGTTATTTTTCTATTGCTGTGACAAAGTACCATGACCAAGGCAGTTTATAGAAACTTTCACTGGGGCTTACATTTCAGAGGGTAAGTCCATCATCATCATGTTGGGAAAGTATAACAGCAGGCAGGTAGCATGGTACTGAAGAAGTAGCTGAGAGCTTACATCTGATCCACAAGCATGAGGCAAAGAAAGAGAGCTAACTGGAAATGGCATGGACTTTTGACCTCAGAGTCCAATCTCACTGACATATTTTCTCCAAAATGGCCACATCTCTTAATCCTTCCCAACAGTTCCACTAACCTGGAACCAAATATTCAAACATATGAGCCTACTGGGACCATTCTCACTCAAAACACTGCATTCCACTTCCTGGCCCCTAAAGGCTTATGGCTATATCACAGTGCCAAAGTCCAACTTCAAAAGACCTCAGTCTCAACAGTTTTAAAGTCGAAAGTCTCTTCTGAAACTAAAGGCAATCTCAAAAGTGCACTTCCTATAAAATCAAAAAGCAAATTATACTTCTAATATACAATAGCATAGAAAATATGTTACCATTCTAAAAGGGATGAATGAGGGCATAGTGAGGAAATATTGGACCAAAGGAAGACCAAAATCCAACAGGGCAAACTCTAAATCCATCAAAAGGCTTAGACAGTTTCACTCTTAACAACTTTGCTGACTGCAACACAGTTCCCTGTCTTGGATTGGTTTCAGTCTCTGCCAACAGCTCTTCCTGACAGTCATTCCTCTGCTCTAGTACCTCTACCATATTAGTGTCTCCAACACAATCCTGCCTTCACTTTCACAGCTTCAGGCAATGAACCGCCTTTCCCAAGCTCCAAGCATGGACTCCCATGTCACATGCCTAGCCTCCGAGGTTTCCTTAACATGGAGGGAGATTCCACAACCCCTTTATTCCTGTATTCTTCAGGGCTCTACAGCCAGAATCATATGGTTGAAGCTGGATTCCTCCTTGAATTCTATTTGCATAAGCTTTGATTTGTTATTGCTCATTAGGAACAGATAATTCCTAAGCCTTTCTCTTTTCACAAGTTGCAGAGTTACCTGGGTGAGGTTTCACCTCAAGACAACAATCCCTTTATTCCATTTCTTATGTCTTTCAGCATAAACATTAAATTTCCTGGTGCTCATTTTCTCCTCAAACTACATTATTCTTGTTCTTGTAGATCGGCATTAAGAGTGGTCACTAATAAACGACATGACAAAGTCAACAGTTGAAATCTCTACCAACAAAATTAGTTTCAAACACTTCAATGTAGCTACAGGAAGACTTTTAGGGTGAGCAAAATGGAGCCACGTTCTTTGCATATATATATACACATATATATATGTGTATATATATATATGTATGTGTGTGTATATATATATGTATGTGTGTGTGTATATATATGTGTGTATATATATATATATGTATATATATATGTATGTGTGTGTATATATATATGTATATATATATGTATGTGTGTGTATATATATATGTGTATATATATGTATGTGTGTGTATATATATATGTGTATATATATATATGTATGTGTGTATATATATATGTATATATATATAATCTCTAGCCCAATTGCTAATGTTATTTCTTTTTGAAACCTCTTGAATTAGACTGCCAGAGTCCACAAAGCTATCAGTACTACTGTCTTTCAAGCTCATACTAGGGTGATATATTAAACCGTGATTATAAGGTTCAACCACTTTTCCAGTCCACAGTCTCAAATTCTTCAACATTTCTCAAAACAAACAAACAAACAAACCAGCATTTTTAGGCTTGTTACAGCAATAGCAATCCGTGGCACAAACTTCTGCTTTAGCTACTTTTCTACTGCTGTGGCACAATACCATGACCAAGACTATTTATAGAAGGAAGAATTTAATGGGAGCTTACAATTTCAGAAGGTGAGTCTATGACAATCATGGTTTAGAGCACAGCAGTAGGTAGGCATGGTGCTAGAGCAGTAGCTTACATTCTGATTCACACATAGGAGACAGAAAGAAAAATTTAACTGAAAATGGCCTGAGATTTTGAAACCTTAAAGCCCACCAGTGGCACAACTCCTCTAACAAGGCCTCACCTCCTAATCCTCCCCAAACAGTTCCATAAATGAGGGACCAAGGATTCAAACATGAACCAAAGCGGGATATTCTCATTGAAACCACCATAGTTAATCTGTGCTTATCCTTATTATGAGAAAGCTTTCTGCCTTTCCTTCCAGTCTGAGCCAGTGCCTTAAGCAGACCTAGGGCACTGGCTCCACACCCACCCCTGCAACACCCAGAGAAAGCTTGAATCCCAGGAACTCTGACACAACAGGATCTCAGGAGCTTGGTTACACCAGGATTTCAGGATCCCAAAAGTAGCTTGATTCCCAGGAGCTCTGACACACCCAGGATCTCAGGATCCCAGGATGCCAGAATAATAGAGAGAGTGGACTCTGAGGAGTTCTGGCACAAGCAGGATCACAGGAGGAACGGGCTCCAGCTAGAGACAGCAAGGGCAAGTAGCACTAGAGATAACCAGATGGCAGGAGGCAAGCGCAAGAACATAAGCAATAGAAACAAAGGTTACCAGGCATCATCAGAACCCAGTTCTCCCACTACAGCAAGTCCTGGATACCCCATCACACCAAAAAAGAAAGATTTGGATTTAAAATCACTTCTCATAATGATGATAGAGGACTTTAAGAAGGACATAAATAACTCCCTTAAAGAAATATAAAAGAGCTGGGGCAGTGGTGGCGCTCACCTTCAATCCCAGCACTTGGGAGGCAGAGGCAGGCGGATTTCTGAGTTCGAGGCCAGCCTGGTCTACAGAGGGAGTTCCAGGACAGTCAGGGCTACACAGAGAAACCCTGTCTCAAAAGAAAAAAAAAAAGAAAAGAAAAGAAAAAGAAATATAAAAGAACAAAGGTAAACAGGTAGAAGCCCTTAAAGAGGAAACATAAAAATCCCTTAAAGAATTACAGGAAAACACAACCAAACAGGTGAAAGAATTGAACAAAACCATCTAGGATTTAAAAATGGAAATAGAAACAATAAAGAAATCACAAAAAGACAACCCTGGAGATAGAAAACCTAGGAAAGAGATCAGGAGTCAGAGATGCAAGTATCACCAACAGAATACAAGAGATACAAGAGAGAATCTCAGGTGCAGAAGATACCATAGAAAACATTGACACAACAGTCAAGTAAATGCAAAATGCAAAAAGCTCCTAACTCAAAACACCCAGGAAATCCAGGACACAATGAGAAGACCAAACCTAAGGGTAATAGGTATAGAAGAGAGCGAAGACTCCCAAATTAAAGGTCCAGTAAAAATCTTCAACAAAATTATAGAAGAAAAGTTCCCTAATCTAAAGAAAGAGATGCCCATGAACATACAAGAAGCTTACAGAACTCCAAATAGTCTGTACCACAAAAGAAATTCCTCCCGTCACATAATAATCAAAACACCAAATGCACAAAACAAAGAAAGAATATTAAAAGCAGTAAGGGTCAAGTAACATATAAAGGCAGACTTATTAGAATTACACCAGACTTCTGACCAGAGACTATGAAAGCTAGAAGATCCTGGGCAGATGTCATATAGACCCTAAGAGAAGACAAATGCAAGCCCAGGCTGCTATACCCAGCAAAACTCTCAATTAACATAGACGGGGAAACAATAACAAAAACAAATTTACACAATATCGTTCCACAAATCCAGCCTTACAAAGGATAATAAATGGAAAATTAATATCAATGGACTCAATTCCCCAGTAAAAAGACATAGACTAACAGACTGAATACATAAACAGGACCCAGCATTTTGATGCATATAGGAAACCCACCTCAGTGACAAAGATAGACACTACCTCAGAGTAAAAGGCTGGAAAAAAATTTTCCAAACACATAGTCGCAAGAAACAAGCTTGAGTAGCCATTTTAATATTAAAAAAAAATTGACTTTCAATCAAAAGTTATAAAAAAAGATAAGGAAGAACACTTCATACATGTCAAAGGAAAAATCTACCAAGATGAACTCTCAATTCTGAACATCTATGCTCCAAATGCAAGGGCACCCATATTTATAAAAGAAACCCTACTAAAGCTCAAAGCACACATTGCACCTCACACAACAATAGTGAGAGACTTCAACATCCTACTCTCATCAATGGACAGATCATAAAAACACAAATTAAACAGACACAGAGTGGAACTAACAGAAGTTGTGAACCAAACAGATTTAACAGAATCTATAGAACATTTCATCCTAAAAGAAAAGAATATACCTTCTTCTCAGCACCTCATGGTACCTTCTCCAAAACTGACCATATAATTAGTCAAAAACAAACCTCAACAGATACAAGAAGATTAAAATAATCCCATGCATCCTATCGATCACCATGGACTAAGGTTGGTCTTCAATAACAACAGAAACTACAGAAAGCCCACATAGACATGGAAGCTGAACAATGCTCTATTCAATGATACCTTGGTCAGGAAAGAAATAAAAAAAGAAATTAAAAATGTTTTAGAATTTACAACAACATAACATACCAAAAGGCACAACATACCAAAACTTATGGTTCACAATGAAAGCAGTGCTAAGAGGAAAACTCATAGCTCTGAGTGCCTCCAAAAAGAAACTGGAGAGAGCATACACTAGCAGCTTGACAGCACATCTAAAAGCTCTAAAACAAAAAGAAGCTAATTCACCGAAGAGCAGTAGAAGGCAAGAAATAATCAAACTCAGGGCCAACTAAGTAGAAACAAAAAGAACTGTACAAAGAATCAACAAAACCAGAAGCTGGTTCATTGAGAAAATAAACAAGATAGATAAACCCTTAGTCAGACCAATCAGAGGGCACAGAGACAGTATCCAAATTAACAAAATCAGAAATGAAAAGAAAGACATAACAACAGAAACTGAGGAAATCCAAAAAAAAAATCACCAAATCCTACTACAAAAGCCTATACTCAATAAAACTGGAAAATCTGGAAGAAATCGACAATTTTCTAGACAGGTACCAGGTACCAAAGTTAAATCAGGATCAGTTAAACCATCTAAACAGTCCCATAACCCCTAAAGAAATAAAATAAGCCATTAAAGTCTCCCAACCAAAAAAAAAAAAAGGGGGGGGGGACCAGGACCAGATGGGTTTAGTGCAGAATTCTATCAGACCTTCAAAGAAGATCTAGTACCAATACTCTTGAAACTATTCAAGAAAATAGAAGCAGAAGGAACACTACTCAATTTGTTCTATGAAGCCACAGTTACACTGATACCAAAACCTCACAAAGACTCAACAAAGAAAGAGAATTTCAGACCAATTTTCCTTATGAATATTGATGCAAAAATACTCAATAAAATTCTCGCAAACTGAATCCAAGAATACATCAAAAGAATCATCTATCATGATCAAGTAGGCTTCATCCCAGGGATGCAGGGATGGTCCAATACCCAGAAATCCATCAATGTAATCCACAACACAAACAAACTGAAAGAAGAAAACCACATGGTCATTTCATTAGATGCTGAAAAAGCAGTTGACAAAATTCAACATCCCTTCATGATAAAAGTCTTAGAAAGATCAGGAATTCAAGGCCCATACCTAAACATAGTAAAAGCAATATACAGCAAACCAGTAGCCAATATCAAACTAAATGGACAGAAACTTGAAACAATCCCAATAAAATCAGGGACTATTCAAGGCTGCCCCCTCTCTCCCTATCTATTCAATATAGTACTTGAAGTCCAAGCTAGAGCAATTAGACAACAAAAGGAGGTCAAAGGGATACAAACTGGAAAGGAAGAAATCAAAATATCACTATTTGCAGATGATATGATCATATACTTAAGTGACCCAAAAAACTCCACCAGAAAACTCCTACGGCTGATAAACAACTTCAGCAAAGTGGCTGGATATAAAATTAACTCAAACAAATCAGTAGCCTTCCTATACTTGAAGGATAAACAGGTTGAGAAAGAAATTTTGGAAATGATACCCTTCACAATAGTCACAAACAATATAAAGTATCTTGGTGTGACTCTAACCAAACAAGTGAAAGATCTGTATGACAAGAACTTCAAGTCTCTGAAGAAAGAAATCGAAGAAGACCTCAGAAGATGGAAAAATCTCCCATGCTCATGGATTGGCAGGATTAATATAGTAAAAATGGCCATCCTGCCGAAAGCAATCTACAGATTCAATGCATTCTCCATCAAAATTCCAACTCAATTCTTCATAGACTTAGAAAGAGCAATTCTCAAATTCATTTGGAATAACAAAAAACCCAGGATAGCAAAAACTATTCTCAACAATAAAAGGACTTCTGGAGGAATCAGCCTCCCTGACCTCAAGCTGTACTACAGAGCAGTAGTGATTAAAAACTGCATGGTATTGGTACAGTGACAGGCAGGTAGATCAATGGAATAGAATTGAAGACCCAGGAATGAACACACACATCTATGGTCACTTGATCTTTGATAAAAGCTAAAACCATCCAGTGGAAAAAAGACAGCATTTTCAACAAATGGTGCTGGCTCAACTGGTGGTCAACATGTAGAAGAATGCAAATTGATCCATTCTTATCTCCTTGTACAAAGCTCAAGTTCAAGTGGATCAAGGACCTCCACATAAAACCAGATACACTGAATCTAATAGAAGAGAAAGTGGGGAAAAGTCTCGAACATATGGGCACAGGGGGAAAGTTCCTGAACAGAACACCAATGGCTTAGCTCTAAGATCAAGAATCGACAAACGGGACCTCATAAAACTGCAAAGCTTCTGTAAGGCAAAGGACACTGTCAATAGGACAAAATGGCAACCAACAGATTGGGAAAAGATCTTTACCAATCCTATGTCTGATAGAGGGCTAATATCCAATATATACAAAGAACTCAAGAAGTTAGACTCTAGAGAATCAAATAACCCTATTTTAAAAATGGGGAACAGAGCTAAACAGAGAATTCTCAACTGAGGAAACTTAAAGGGCTGAAAACACCTAAAGAAATATTCAACATCCTTAGTCATCAGGGAAACGCAAATCAAAACAACTCTGAGATTCTACCTCACACCAGTCAGAATGGCTAAGATCAAAAACTCAGGTGACAGCAGATGCTGGTGAGGATGTGGAGAAAGAGGAACACTCCTCCATTGCTGGTGGGATTGCAAGCTGGTACAACCACTCTGGAAATCAGTTTGGCAGATCCTCAGAAAAATGAACATAATACTACCTGAGGACCCAGCTATTCCACTCCTGGGCCTATACCCAGAAGATGCTCCAATATGTAATAAAGACACATGTTCCACTATGTTCATAGCAGCCATATTTATAATAGCCAGAAGCTGGAAACAACCCAGATGTCCCTCAACAGAGGAATGGATACAGAAAATGTGGTACATTTACACAATGGAATAGTACTCAGCTATTAAAAACAAAGACTTCATGAAATTCGCAGGCAAATGGATGGAACTTGAAAATATCCTGAGTGAGGTAATTCAGTCACTAAAGAACAAACACAGTATGTACTCACTGATAAGTTGATATTAGCCCAAAAGTTCGGAATACCCAAGATTCAATTCACAGACCATATGAAGCCTAAGAAGAAGGAAGACCAAAGTGTGGATGCTTCAGTGTTTCTTAGAAGGGGGAACAAAATACCCACCGGGGGAAATACTGAGACAAAGTGTGGAGCAGAGACTCAAGGAAAGGCCATCCAGAGACTGCCCCTCCTGGGATACTCCCACAAACAGTCATCAAATGGAAACACTATTGTGGATGCTAAGAAGTGCATGCTAACAGGAGCTTGATATGGCTGTCTTCTGAGAGGCTCTACCAGATCCTGACATATTCAGAGGCAGATGCTCACAGCCAACCACTGGACTGAGCATGGGGTCCCCAATGGAGGACTTAGAGAAAGGACTGAATGAGCTGAGGGGGTTTGCAACCCCATAGGAAGAACAACAATATCAACCAACCAACCACACACACACACACACACACACACACACACACACACACACACACACCCAGAGCTAGCAGGGACTAAACCATCAACCAAAGAGTACACATGGAAGGACCCATGGCTCCAGCCACATATGCTGCAGAGGATGGGCTTTGTCGGGCATCTGTTGGATAAGGGGCCCTTGGTCCAGTGAAGACTCGATGTTCCAATGTAGGGGAATGCCAGGGTGAGGAGGCAAGAGTGGGTGGGTGGGTGGCAGAACACCCTCATAGAAGCAGGGGAAGGGGGTGGGATAGGGATTTTTTTTGGTGGGGGGGAAGACCAGGAAAGGGGATAACATTTAAAATGTAATTAAAGAAAATATCCAATAAAAAGGAAAGCTTTCCTAAACAAGAATTATTTTGGAAAAGAAACTTTAAGATATATACTGAAAAACCACAAGACCTAAAAACATTATTTTTATTTTTGGAGAGAGAGCCAGAGGCAGCATGTTTTGTGATCTAACCTAATCTGGCCTCAAACTTGGGTTTGACTCTCCTCCTCAGTTCTTAGTATGATGGGATTATAAAAATGCATCATTATATCTAGCTGTAATTTCAATTTCATAAGCAAAATAACATGAGTATAATATAAATAACAGAGAGCCACAAACCATGGCCTTGAATTCCTTATCCTTGTGTCTCTACCTCCCAAGTGCTGAGGTTACAGGCATGTACCTATTCATCTGGTTTTATGCAGTGCCAGGGATCAATATCAGGGCTTTGTGCATGTTAGACAAGCACTCTTCCAGCTTAGCCACATTCCAGAACTATGTATACCCATGTCTAATTATTATGGCTACATCTGCTAAGCTCTTAGATTAAATGCCTTTATTCTTTCTTTTTTGTCCTCTTTAGTTATGATAATAGAGCTAGCTGAGGTTGACGTTAAGAGCTGTGTCAACCACTGTGTTAAAACTAGTATCACTCTACATTAGCTACAATAATCAATCACAATACTTCTAAGACTTCTCTATCAATGGTTTTTTAAAGAACTGCTACTGTTTAGATGGAGAGATGGTTCAGTAGATAAGAACACTTTGCTTCTTTTGCAGAAAACCTGGATTTGGTGTAGTACCCACATGAAGGCTTACAACCAACCATCCATAACTCAAGTTCTAGAGAATCTGGTTTCCTTTTTTGGCCTCTGTGAGTACTGCATGAATACAGTGCACATACAGATTGCCAGCAAAGCATTCATACACAATATATAAAAATAAATCCTTTCACTGTTCTCATGGACATTACTTAGCAAGTAAGCAAAACAGTAACTATAACTAGGGATAAAGTGGAGAATATTTTAATTATTTTTTAAAGATTCTATTTATTTTATGTATATGAGTACACTGCAGCTGTCTTCAGACACACCGGAAGAGGGCATCAGATCCTATTACAGATGGTTGTGAGCCACCATGTGGTGGCTGGGATTTGAACTCAGGATCTCTGGAAGAGCAGTCAGTGCTCTTAACCGCTAAGCCATCTCTCCAGTCGAGAACATTTTAATTTTGAAGGTTGTTCATTTTCACAATGAAGATCTATAATTTTATGTGAATTTTATAAGCTTCCAGAACACCAGGAAAGAAAAAAAAAGTGTGTGTGGGGTGTGTGTGAAGGTGTATACACATATATACAAACATATATATTGGTTTGCCTTGTCCAGGGGTTCAACCTAGGATTTCATACATGCTGGTCATCACTGACCCCAAGCAGTAGGAACATTATCTTAATAAACACACTAATAGAATGTTGATTCTTTTTTTTTTTTTTTCATAAATCTAGGCACTTCCTCTTTTATTCAGATTGGACAAGGCAATCCAGTAGGAGGAAAGGGACCCAAAGGTAGGCAACAGAGTCAGAGACAACCCTGCTCCCACTGTTGGGAGTCCCACAAGAAGACCAAGCTCCACAGCTATTAGATGTGTAGAGGGCCTAGGTGAGTCTTCAGTCTCTGTGAGCTTCTGTGAGTCCTCGTGAGCCCAGCTTAGCTGATTCTATGATTTTTCTTGTACTGTCCTTGACCCCACTGGCTCCTACAATCATTCCTCTCCCTCTTCCACAGGATTCTCCAAGCTCCTCCTAGTGTTTGGATGATTTCAACTATACTATAGAGCAACTATACTATAGAGTAATAAAAACTGCATGGTATTCATATATGAACAGACAGGAATTGAACAAAGCCCCTAAGGTAAATCCACACACCTTGGACACTTGATTTTTCACAAAGAAGCCAAAATTACACAATGGAAAAAAGAAAGCATCTTTAACAAATGGTGCTGGTCTAACTGGATGTAGGCATGTAGAAGAATGCAAATAAATACACACTTACCACCTTGCCTACGTGGATCAAAGATCTCAACATAAAGTCAGATACACTGAACCTCATAGAAGAGAAAGTGGAGAATAGTCTTGAACTCATAGGTACAGGAGACAACTTCCTGAATAGAACACCAATAGCCCAGGCACTAAGATCAACAATTAATAAATGGGATTCATGACACCAAAAGCTTCTGTAAGGCAAAGGACACTATTAATTGGACAAAGTGCAGTCTTTGAAATGGGAAAGTATTTTTACCAACTCCACAACTGATTGAGGACTAATATCTAAAACATGTAAAGAACTCAAGAAATTAGATACGAAAAAACCCCAAGTAATCTAATTAAAATGGAGTACAGATCTAAACAGAATTATCAATAGAAGAATCTCAAATGGCTGAGAAACACTTAAAGAAATGTTCAACATCATTAGCTATCAGGGAAATACAAATCAAAACATCTGTGAGATTCCGTCTTACACCTGTCAGAATGGCAAAGATAAAAATACAAGTGGCAGCTCATGCTGGCCAGGATGTGGGACAAGAGAAACATTCACTCCACTCCTCGTTTGCTGGTGGTAGTGCAAACTTGTATAGCCACTTTGAAAATCAATATGGCAGTTTCCTGGAAAACTGGGAATCGACCGACCTCAAGGCCCAGCTCTACTATTTTTGGGGATGTACCTAAAGCAAACTCCATCCTACCACAAGGACACTTCTCCAACTAGGTTCACAGCAGCTTGATTTGTAATAGCCAGAAACTGGAAACAATTTAGATGTCCTTCACCTGAAGAATGGATACAGAAAACTAAAAGTAATGTAAAGTGATACATTTACACAATGGACTATTACTCAGCTGCAAAAAACAATGACATCATGAAACTTGCAGGCAAGTGGATGAAATTAGAAAAGATCATCCTGAATGAGGTAACCTAAACCCAGAAAGAGAAACATAGTATGTACTCACGTATAAATAGATTATTAATCTTAAAGTAAAGGATAATCATGCTGCAATCCACAGAGGCAGAGAGGCTAAGTAACAAGGAGGACTCAAAGGATGGGGGGAGGGGAGATGCATGAATGTCACTGTAAAGGGGAAATAGAATAGACATTTCAGGTGGCTGGGGGTTGGAGGGGTCTGGATTGGAGGATGGAGATGGGAACAGGAGGATCAGGTGGGGAAAGGGAGGAGGGAGAGAGTACTGTGAGAGATAACTGGAATTATGAGAGGGAGCATTTCTGGGACAAGCTAGAAACCTAGGGCAACAGAAACTCCCAGAAATATATAAGGGTGTCCCTAGCTAAGATTTCTAGCAGTGGGGGGTATGGAGCCTGAACTGGCCAGATCCTGTAATCATGCAAGACTTCCAATGAAAGAATTGGGATACCAAACCAGCCATAGAACCTTTGACATACAATTTGTCCTGCCTACAAGATGTACTGGGGTAAATGTGGCAAGAACATGTGTAAGTGGCCAACTGTTCCATCTTGAGACCCATGTCATGAGAGGGAGCCCACCCCTGACACTACTTGGAAGGCCAGGACCTAGAGGCTGGATAGCCCAGAGACCTAGGACAGAACCAATCATTTAAAAATAAAAAGGTCAATGAGATGATTCCTACTGATATTCTGTTCTACTCAGATTGGTGTCTAGCCTAATGGTCATCAGAGAGACTTTACCCAGTAACTGATGGAAACAAATGCAGAGACCCACAGCCAAACACTAGTATGTTCATTCTTAACATACGCATACACAGTGGTTAGCCTAAATATTCTATTAATGCAGAAGACTGAATCCAGAGCATCCTGTATGTTAAACACAAACTCAGTCACTGACCTACCTTACCTGCTCCTAAATATAATTTTAGATTATGTCTATTCACATGTATATAAAAGTAATATAAAAGTAAACTGTATTACTGCAAAAGAATGAGTTACCAAGTTAAGCACAAAACTGGAAATATGGAGGTGTTAGTTGATTTTATTTCTTTTTCAATGACTTCTATCTAGCTATCATGATGTTCTTCTTTGTAAAGGTCTTCCCTGATAACTTTACCTTATATATTGGCAGTTTTAAATGAGGATTCATGCATCCATACTGTTAATTTCAAACTCCACACAAACTGCTATGATCAAAACAGATGAACAGACAGACTAAGCCATTTAAAAACCATATACATTTAAATCCAGTCAAAAAAAGTTCTGAATATAATCTTATATTTTTACCTCATAATTTTCAAAGTAGCTTTACTAATTTTGAAAAAGCTTCAACTTTTTTGAAGGTACATCAGTTATAAAACCCAGGAGTAAATATTATAAATAGAAGAATTTATATTTAGACATATAAATTATTTTGTGGTAATGATATATAATTATGCATCTTTTTTTCTAAAATATATATATTTTATTTCAAGTCAATAATCTGTAGAGAAGACCTCTATAAATGAGAAAAGAAAAATACAATTTTTTCACAAACATATTTCATTACTTTAATCTGTTTACTTACTTTAATAAGTAATGCTTCATTTGCAGCTTCAATGACTTCATTCCTGTCTTGAACTTGTTGATGCAAATTGCTCACAGTATCCTGAGCTTCTTCTAATTCTTGTTTTGCTTTCTCTAGTTGTTCATTTAGTTGCTGAACAGAAGTCTTTTGAGAGTCAGCAGAAATCTTCCACTTTGTATGGTTCTCTTGATGTGTAGTCATCTTTATAATCCCAAAAATTATAAAAAGAAAACAGGATGGAGTTATTTTCAACAGCATTCTAATACCTGCTACTATCATTTTTCCTTAAAAGACACTAAATGTATAGCTATAAACATCTGATTTCACACTAAATACAATAATACTCAAGGAATAAAAGAACACACTCTTACATTCACTTAATAATTAGCTATATATCATACTTTATATAAACAAATTTAAAAGAAAATTTTGAGACAACAGGAGAAATATGAGAAATGACTGTGCATGTAATATAAAGAAAATATTCGCTTAGTTGTGTGTGGTAGTACATGACTTTAATCCTGGCACTCCAGGGGCAGAGGCAGGTGGATTTCTTCAAGTTCCAGAACAGTCTTGTCTACATAGTGCGTTCCAGGACAGTCAGGGCTTATATAGAGAGGCCCTGTCTCAAAAAAGAAAAACCCAAACAAACAACAGCAAAAAACAAAGAACAAAAAAACAAAAGCATGGAGGAGGAGGAGGAGGAGGAGGAAAGAGAGAGAGAGAGAGAGAGAGAGAGAGAGAGAGAGAGAGAGAGAGAGAAGAAAGAAAATAGAGATGGGGGACACCTCTGGCATCGGGTCACAATGTGGGTGGTGCTGAGCAGCAGGGAACAAATTAAAAGATGGATAATGTTGAGAGCACCACCCAGGCCTTGTGTTGTGCGCTAGAGGCACCACTACAATGAACAAATAGTGATAGAGAGGTAGGAAAGAGAGAAAAACCGAGCAGTGCGTGCTGTGGACAGAGGCAGAGCTGGGGAATTGGAGATGTGATGGCAGTGACAGGATGAGAGGTTGAGGCTGATATGCTGTTATCGCTCAGTAGGGCCCATGGAATTGTGTACAACAGCCCTGAGCTCATGCAGATGTAGACTCAGCCCCCAAACCTGCCTCCCAAATGGGGAATACCCCTGACTTTGGGCAATGAGATGAGGAAAGATTCACCTTCTGGACTGGACCTCTTTGAAGGACCTTCATGGTCCGTGATGCTACTAGAGGCCATGTTGGTATCTGGGTCCATGTTGCTGACCCAGTCTACAGTGAAACCGAGATTCCCATGGACACATGTAGTCTGTGCCACTGACTGATGCCTTAGTGATGTCCTTTGGCTTTGCTGCTCGGGTGGGAATGGGGGTGAAGTGCGTGGGTGTCCATCCTGAAGTGAATGGCATGTGTCACCACCTACGGCCATATTGAAGTCCACGGTCTGTGAAGCTGCTGAGGCCATGACAGTGTCAGTGGTCCTGATATAGCCAAGGGCCATGTTGATGTCTGCAGCCTATGTTAGCACCACAGTCCATGCGGATGTCCATGACGTGGGCTGCCACTAAAGCCATGTTGATGTTTGTGGGTACTGGAGAGCTGGTTCTGCCCCTCACCAACTCATAGCACATTTAGGTAGGCAGTGGAGTAAGTACAGGAAAACTGGCCCTACTCCGTGGTGCAAGCTACAGTGTGGGTACGGCAAAACTGGCCCCGCCCCTCTCTGGTCACATCACGGCTCTCCTCAGTTGATGGCTTCTGGCACGGATACAGCCAGAGAAAGACTCATCATCCTTTTAGGGGCTGGCCACTAGAAATTTGACCATGTCTGCAAATTTCATGATGTCATTTTTATAACAGCTGAGTAATACTTTATTGTGTAAACACATCACAACTTCTTTATCCATTATTTGGTTGACTGATGTCTAGGTCTTTCCTAGTTTCTGGCTATTACAAATAAAGTTGCTATAAACATAGATGAGCAAGTGTTCTTGGGGTAGTATGGGGTGTCCTTTGGGTGCATGTCCAGGAGTGGTATAGCTGGGTCTTGAGATAGAGTCCTAATTTTCTGAGAAATAGCCACACTGATTTCCAAAGTGGCTATACAAGTTTGCACTCCCAACAGTAAAGGAGGAGTGTTCCCCTTGCTCTGTATTCTGATCTGCAAGGAGCAGGAAGAGACTATGATACACTGGCCAGGCTTGAACATTTGAGACCTCAAAATCCAACAAGGCTATACCTCCAAATAGGCTACTCCCCACTGGCCGATGGGGCCTTTTGTTTGATTTGGGTTTGTTTGTTTGTTTTTCGTGACAAGGTTTCTCTGTGTAGCTTTGTCTGACCTTATTCACCTTGTAGACTAGGCTAGGGAAGTCATTTTTGTTCAAACCACCACGCAGGACATCCAACACCCTCTTCTGGCATCCTCAGGCACTGCATACATGTGGGACACAGACATTCAGGCAAAACACCCATATACATAAAATTAAAATAAAAACTGGAAATTCCATTTACACTGTACCTATAGTGCTATATCTTCTTGTTTGATTTATACATTTACTTATTTTTAGGTTTTTTAAAGACATGGTCTCATGTAGCCCAATCTGGCCTCAAGACCTTGCTATGTAGCCAAAGATGACCTTGAACCTCTGTTTCTCTCACATTCTGAGATTACAGGCATGTGCAAATGTGCCTGGCTCAGTCCCCTCATTATATAGAGAAACAACACATACACTTTAAAAATAAAAATAAATCTTTGTTAATAATCAAAAGGAAAAATATTTTATATAAATTATATATTTTTAATCATACTTAAAAATATCCCCATTTACTAAAACCACTAAAACTTCTTTATTTTATTTTATTTTAACTGTGTGTTTGTGTGTGTGTGTAATTACATTAGTAAATGTCTATATAAGCCAGAGGCATAGACATGCTAGAACTAGAGTTACAGGTAGTTGTCAACCACTGATATAGTTGCTAGGAATCAAACCTGGGTCCTTTTGGAAGATCAATTATGTTCTTAATTGCTGAGTCATCTCTCCAACCTTAAAGGTTATTTTATTTTTTAAGTTTATGTGTACGAGTATTTTGCTGCATGTATGCCTGGTACCCATGGAGGTCAGAAGAGAATATCAGATCCCCTAAGAGCTGATGTTATAGTCAGTGGTGAGCTGCTTTATGTGGGTGCTGGGAAATGAACCTGAATCCTCTATAAGAGCATCATTCTAGCTGAGCTCCAGCTCCTAGAACCATTTAAAAAATATATATAAACTATCTGCTTATAATTAATTTTAGGTAATTTATAAAATTAATAGCTTAAAATGGGTAACTATAGACAACAGACTAGAAAATATGAACAGTTAATGGCAAATATTTGAACTAATAGTTGCCCTTAAAGATTACAAAATGTATATATGCACGAAGTGGATTTAGCTTGAAAGTGTGTTTCACTTTGCAGACACTATGTTTTTAAAGAGATCTTAATCTAAATGCATTTAAATAAGACATAATTACAAGTCCCCTTTCCCCATCCCCAGTGCCTCACAAATTGTTACTAAACTATCAATAAGAGTGTCTTAGTCAGGGTTTCTATTCCTGTACAAACCTCATGACCAAGAAGCAAGTTGGGGAGGAAAGGGTTTATTCAGCTTACTCTTCCACATTCCTGTTCATCACCAAAGGAAGTCAGGACTGGAACTCAAGCAGGTCAGGAAGCAGGAGCTGATGCAGAGGCCATGGAGGGATGTTACTTACTGGCTTGCTTGCTCTCCTGGCTTGCTCAGCCTGCTTTCTTATAGAACCCAAGACTACCAGCCCACAGCTGGTACCACTCACAAGGGGCCCTCCCCCTTGATCACTAATTGAGAAAATGCCTTACCTGGATCTCATGGAGGCATTTTCTCAACTGAAACTCCTTTCTCTGTGATAACTTCATCTTGTGACAAGATGACACACAACCAGCCAGTACAAAGAGTTTAATACAAAAGTAGGATAGTAGCACATATCTTTAATCCAGCACTCAGGAGGCAGAGCCAGGTGGATCTCTGTGAATTTGAGGCCTGCCTGGAGAGTTCCACAACAGCCAGAGCTACATAGTGAGACAATGTTCCAAGGGAAAAGGTATAATACAAATGCCTTCTTAGCCTTTGTTTTACAGAAAAAATTAATGCTTTCTTAGCACCAAGCTTAGAATTACTTAGAACATATACAATGATTTCAGGTAATATTTTCAAATGTTTTAAAAGAAATAAAAATATTCTAATTAGTAATACTGTTCATTTTAATAAAGGTTCAGAATATATTGATAAAATAGCTCTAGTGTTGCTTCTCTATCAGAACAGATGTTAGAAATTGCCAAGTACTGTACTGTATTTTCATATTACATAAAATGGCTTATGTCTTTTTTTTTTTCTCTTTTTTAAGATTTATTTATTTCATGTATGTAAGTACACTGTAGCTGTCCTCAGACACACCAGAAGCGGGCATCGGCTCCCATTACAGATGGTTGTGAAACACCATGTGGTTGCTGGGAATTGAACTCAGGACCTCTGGAAGAGCAGTCAGTGCTCTTAAGCCCTGAGCCATCTCTCTAGTCCTGCTTATGTCTATAATAAGTATTTCCAATTTGTTTTTCACAAGTTTCACTATCAATTATAATGAGTCAGGCTCTAATCTCAAAACTTCACACATAGTAATTAATTGATTCCTTATGACAGTCCTATGAGATAACTATTATCATTATATACATCTTGGAGAGGTGAAATAACGTATTCAATTATTCAGTTACGAAACAGAATTTGGATTCAGGATGCCTGCCTCAGGAACTAGACCTCTTAACTCTAGAGCACAACAGCCTTATTTAAGTGCAAGGACAGTAAGGGTAGGTAGGGAATGTATTTAGCTTAAAATGAAGATCACAATGTATTACAATTATATTACAATTACATTAAAGATTACAATGAACACTTCAAAAACTAGACTCATACTTTCATCCTAGAAAGTAAATTCATTTTAGTGGGGCTACTGGCATAAATTTAATTTTTCTTTACCTCCAGATGATAAGCTTCTTTCAAAGATTCTACTTCTAAGGATAATTTCTTTATTTCTGCTTGCATTCTTGCTTCTAAATGAGCTTCACGTACTTGAGAAGCCCCTAGTTCTTCAGCCAAACGATTTCCATGAGCTTCCTTAAAAAGGAAACATTAAATAAAAGTAATATAGCTTATTTGGCTTATCATAGCTAAATCAGCTCAGTGCCTTAAAGGAAGCAAGCTAGTCTCTATGTAAAGACACTATTATACAGTTCACTTTTGAATACAGACATTTCAGAGACGACCAAAAGAATACATTATATTCTACATAAGTTGATGGGCCAATCCTTTCTTGAAACGAAAAATCATAAAATGCTGAACTTTGGCAAATAATTATCTCCATTTTGGCAGATAAGAGCATGCTCTCTCAAGTGTGTCTGTGCATTTTTTTTCTCACCATATAAATTATTTGCTTTTACAAGAATGATTTGTATTTTTTTTTAAATCTGTAGGAGTGTTTTGTTCTGAATACATACACACACACACACACACACACATACACACACATACACATATGCACAATTTGTGTGCCTGGTACCCAGACACGCCAAAACCGAGTGTTGGTTCCCCTGAAACCAGCACTACAGATACCTGTTAGACAGAGAGTTGTTAGCCACCATGTAGATGCTGGGAATTAAAGCCAGGACCTCTAAAGAGCAGCCAAGTAGGCAGTGCTCTTAACTGCTGAGCCATCTCTCCAGCCTGATTTGTATTTTTATTCAAACCTACTGATGTTAGTTAATGAGAATTGTGGTTATGATTTTAATTACAGGACTTTACTATATGCAGTAGTCTCCCCTTGAGTAAAAGAGGCTTGTTCTCTGTTCTTTTACTTTCTGAAGTTTCAGCAACCTGCAGTCAACCACAGTCAAAAGATAATAAATGAAATTACAGAAATAAACAGCTTATAGTTTTAAAATTGTGGGCTATTATGAGCATGATGAAACCTTGTATGTCTTGCGCAGTCCACCATGGCATGAATGTCAGTCCAGCACAGCTACTATCACAATAACTGTGATCCAAGAACCCTTCCTTGACTTAATTACGGCCCAGAAATGCCTATCTCAAAGAGTACAGTGTGCGTGTGAAGAGCTCAGCATACATCTACTAAAGGTCTTTGAGATGTGCATTTCTCATAGATAAGAGGAAACACTAATGAAATATGCATGCAAATATTAAGGTAAGAACTCAACAAGAGTCATAAACATCTGCTACCCAATCAGAACCAGTCAAAACTAATAAAAACTACTTGGGAAATGACACATACATTGCCCCAACAATAACAATAAAACCAGATATTCTATTATTTTAATTCTCCCTCCAATTGGAAAAAACTAAAACAACTAGAGGACAGACTATGAGTGTTGTGTTACAGTCTGACGGACTATGAGTGTTGTGTT
>JADRCH010000035.1:11214852-11304045 GCA_019843965.1 Rhynchomys soricoides | reverse complement strand
GGCTTGACTAGCATTCACAGCAGCTCATGTGGTACCGGCTTGACTAGCATTCACACAAGGCTGGGTTTTCTCCTCAGCACCACATTAAACCAAGCACAGTAGAGTATACAGGGCAAACCCAAGATCTGGGGGGAGGAGGAGTCCAGAAGAGAGTTTAAAGTCATCTTTTACTACACAGGAAGTTCAAAACTAGTCTGGGCTATGTAAGAACTTGTCAAAAAAACAAAACAAAACAAAACAACAACAGAAACCAACAAGTGGATCCTTGAGAATCCTGAGAAATGACCTCTTGAGGAATAACACCCAATGTTGTTTTCAGGCTTTACATACATGAGTGCATATGTCTAAGATAGATAGACAGACAGACAGAAGATAGATAGAAAGATAGAAAGATAGATAGATAGATAGATAGGCAGGCAGATAAAAATTGGCATGGAATATAGAATTAAAATTCACTATTAATCTACACAACTAGGTTGTGAATTCTCTATGAAGGTGAAACTTGTCACTCCAGTTATTATCCCCTCTGAAATATTATTAAGTTAATCATTTAAATCCATAGTAAAGGACAGGTTAAGCATTGTTATCTGGAAATCTAAAATATGGAATACAAACAAACAAACAAAAAGCAGGAAACAATTTTCTGAGTTTTAATTTGACAGAGATAGAAAGTTCCACACTGTAAACATGTTCAGTAAGTTTATTTTAAAGTCTATAAATTATATTCAGATGAGATATATATGATAAATATGAAACAGGAATTCATTCAGAAACTCAAATTTTTAGCTAAAAACCTTTTGGATAATCAACTTGTACCGCTTCTTAGGAGGAAAAAAAAATGCAAAGTCAGTTCTAATTCAGCACAAGGCAGGTTAGAGGTAACGGCATTTGACTTCAAGGAAGAAAAGGCAAAAAGCCAGTACTGATTACTAGGGCCCTGGTACTGGGCATGAGTATAATTACCTATGCAAACACCCATAGGCATTCGCTGTTAGGAACCACCACGACAGGGGCATTAACCATTTCCACCTCACTATTTTCAAATTTGCTCTTAAAGACTCTGCTTGAGATATGTTTGTAATTAACTTAATAAATGCTAACTTATGCTTACTATATAATAATAGACAGCTCTGGGTGTTCAGGAAATGGGAATGAAAAAGGAGACAAAGTGTCCACCATAAATTCTATAGGGAGAGACATAATCAAACCCAATAATTACTGTGAAATTACAATAATTGAGTTTTTGACAATGAAAAAGTTATGTCCATTAGAGCTCACAGAAACAAATTCACATTTTAAAAAGACTAGAATGTTGAATAGATTCAACAATCAATATATATTAAACTAATATAAAGTCATCAAATCACTATGTTCCTCTGGCAATGCAGTGCACTTAGCTAAAATAATACTGTTATTATTTTTCAGCTACTGGGTGAAGTTCCTCAAGTTCCTTTAACTTGTTAGTTCTGTATCTCCAATTCTACTACATAGCACATTTATACTGAATAAATATCCAACTGATACAAAAGCATTTACTGTTGATTTATTATGTCCTTGCCCATATCAAAGCCAGAAAAATCAAAAAATTTTAAAGGTCAAAAGAACTACTAGCATCTGACACAAATAATTAGTTTTAAAAAACTTAGAGCACAGTTTCTGTATTTTAAAACAGGTGTCTAGAGCCGGGCAGTGGTGGCACACGCCTTTAATCCCAGCATTCAGGAGGCAGAGGCAGGTGGATTTCTGAGTTCGAGGCCAGCCTGGTCTACTGAGTGAGTTCCAGGACAGCCAGGGCTACACAGAGAAACCCTGTCTCGAAAGACAAAACAAACCAACCAGGTGTCTAAAGCATACTCATTGCATTACGTTTCCCTTATGTGAAAAATACTTTACTTACACTTTCCATTTCTTTCATCCTTTGCTGTGTTCTTTCCGTTTCCTTTTTCAGTTGTGATATCTCCTGTTCATTTTGGAGCATTATAAAATCCTTTTCTCGAAGCTGTTCTTTGGCATTTTGCAACTTTTCATTTAAACTTTCTACCTGAATTTCAAACAGATGACCATTATTAACACAACTAAGAAAACATAATTTGCTCATAATTGTGTTCTAAATTAAATTTTAAACACTTATGTCTATAATATATAAAAGTAGGAAAAACATAGCTGTAATACCAGCATAAACGGTAAGGAGTTCAAAGCCAGGTTAGACTATACAGCAAGACCCTGCCACAACAACAACAACAACAACAACAACAGAGCTAAAGTTAAAACAGAAAACTATTTGTATTCCTAGGGCAAGAGAGAGAGCACAGTGGTTAAAGTACTTACTTCTTTAGTCAGAGTCCTGGGTTCAGTTCCCAGCACCCATGTGGCATCACACAAATTATTTAACTCCAGTTGTAGGGGATTTGGTGCCCTCTTCTGGCCTCTTGAGGACACGTGATGCACAAACGTACATGCAAGCAAAACACCCACTCACATAAAACAAAACTAAATGTCTAGTCTAAACTGTACTTTTTTAGCTGGTGTGATGGTATACACCTTGAATCCCAGCACCTGAGAGGCAGAGTAAAACAGATGTATGCGGTCTGCCAAGCAAGTTCCAGAACAGCCAAGGATACTCAGAGAAATCCTGTCTCAAAAAGGTATTTTTTAAGACAAGCATAATTTTTTTTTTTTTTTCGAGACAGGGTTTCTCTGTGTAGCCCTGGCTGTCCTGGAACTCACTCTGTAGATAGACCAGGCTGGCCTCGAACTCAGAAATCCATCTGTCTCTGCCTCCCGAGTACTGGGATTAAAGGTGTGTGCATAATTTGTTAAGTATAAAAATTATACTTAATAAGATGATTATACATTTTATGCACACTTAAAATCCACTAAAAGATGAAAGTATAAATCATAATTCTTCCTTTAGTTAGCATACAAAATAACAGGTCCATGTCATTTTAATAGAGACAGACTTGTACTTTGCAAATTCATATGCGAAGTCTCTCAATATCTCTCAATATCCGTGGTCACTCTAGTTTGGCTACTTTCTATTCTAAATTTTGTCTTTAGATTTATTTTATATGTATGAGTACTGGCTGCCTGTACATATGTGCACCACATGCATGCCAGGTGCCCAGAGGTCAGATCCTCTGAAACAGGTATTAAGAATGGCTGTGAGCCACCATGTGGGTGCTGAGAACCAAACCTGGGTCCTCTGCAAGAACAGCAAGTGCACTTATCCACTGAGCCATCCCCTAGTGTCATAATTCCTCTTTGAAATGATTCCTTCTACAAGAGTAAATAAGCAATATTTGCTTTTCTGTTTGTGGCTTAATTCCTTTTACACAACAGTTTCCATCCATTTTCTACTGATGACCATGGAACAAAAAAATAAAAACAAAAAAGGCAAAAATCATGTAGAGTAAGCTCTGAAGTTAAAAACTGAGCAAAGATAGAAATAATAACTAAAGGAAAGGAAGAAAAACAGGGAAAAAAGAAATAAGCTATTTTAAAAGGAAAAAATATTAGAAACAGAGTGAGAAGAGCAAGAGATAAAAACTCTAATCATACAGCAAGAATGTAAACAAAATTAGATTAGAAGATAATCTAATATAAAAGTCTAAAAACTGTATGAGCTGTATTTTTAAAATTAGATAAATATGTTAAAAGTATAATTTTTAAAAAAGGTTAAACACAGGTGCAAAAAAGGGATGTGTAGACATGATTTTAATGTTTTTAGAGCCTTGGCCTGTCTTGGATTCACTCTGTAGACTAGGCTGACCTTGAACTCAAAGAAATCCACCTACCCCCTGCCTCCTGAATGCTGTGATCAAAGGCATGCACCACCAAATCCAGCCCAGAAAAGCATTTTTAATTAAATAAAATACAAATATTGGAATAGTTTCTTTTGGGGTCTTCTAGTATTGAAGAAGTCTACCAGGTAGGAAGTTACTCAGTTTGAATCTCTTATCTTTTGTACTACTGAGGCTGAGTCTTGGGATCAGGAGTCAGTTGTACAATGAGGCTTTGTTTACTCTAGGGACTTCCTCTTTTGTATACCAAAAGCCACTTCTGGCTACTCTTAGTTTTACAGCTTGTAGACCAGGCAGGTCCACAGACTCCAAAGACTTTCCTCTTTGTATGGGATGGCTACTACTTTTTCTGAAAGCATTTGACTAGTCCACATTTCAAACCCTATTCAACATTAAACATCCACCAGGAGAATGGGTTCTCTGGGAACTGTGAGTGCAACCTCGGGACCTGAACTTCATGTCCTGCTAGTAGAAAACCACATGGCAAAAAATGCAATCCCTAGACTTAGAGCTAACTGCTAACTGCAGGCATGGAGTTATCACTCTCTTCAGATACCCTAGGAGTTGAATTCCACGCCTCACTAGAGAAAGCAAAAAAAAGTACTACACTCATAGTCTATGCCTCGCACCACCAAGGCTTCTCAGCTTGTCCACGTCTTACACTCTTCCCGTTCATACTGCCTAATACAGCTGTTTCCCACCGAGACTGGCCACAAGGTCCCCGAGCTTGTCACTGGTCCTTGTTTTCAGACCCAGAGTACCTCAGTTCAAACGACAGCCCTCCTCTGCAGATGGCATCTAGCTACAGCCCTCTGTTTCTTTCCAGGGCAGACCTGTCACGTCAGGAATCAAATACTCCAACTGCATTTAAGGCTTGTAAGAAGAGTGGGCTACAACTACCATTCTCTTTTATGTTAGCATTCCTTGGCTTTTTTGTGAACCAGTCTCTGATACTTCCTCCCATCTGCAAAAGTTTCAATTATTATTTATACATGAAGTACAGTAAACAAATGTAGCACAGCTTTATAATTTTAAAGGTAAAATGTATGTAAGATATAAAAATAGAACACAAAGTTTTCTTCTCACATGATTTTTTCAGACAACTAAGTTCTAAAATTACTCATAAAACCTCCTAGAAATATTTTATAACTATTCAAACATATACATATTGTGCTAAGTATATTAGATACATTGATATAAAAAAATTACAATCAAAATAACATTGAGGAGACAGTAAGTATTAAGTAGAATATAAAAGATGAATAAAAGTATGCAATGTTCACATCTATATGTGCATTCTATAAACACACATAGCCACGTATAATAATGCATAACTAGTAACTTGTGTGGATCCCTGGGCACAGGGTTAAGGCCAACTTGGTTGGCACAGCAGCATGCATCATCACAAACAACAACAAAAACATTGTGGGGTGTACATAGTCATGGTGTTATTTTTTAAAACAATATAAAAATTTAAAATAATTACCTGTTTGTTGCATTCTTTAAGTTCTAACCCTGATTTTTCCAGGGCACCCTCTAATTTGATTATCTTTTGCTCCATTTCTCCTCTGTGTTCACGAATGGTCATATCCAAATGTGTAACCTAAGTACAAAAGTAACAGCAAGCTGGTTGCTCAATTTCACTGTAATGCAAACACTTGTATGGTTAGAATATACATTTACTGCAGAAATCAGTAAGTGATAAGCTGATTCCAAATGAAGCACTGTTCAAGTACGGACTTGAACATATATGCAGTATATGTTATAGAAACTTAAGACGTAAAATAAAATGAAAGGATTCAGGTGTCACTTTATATTGGAATAAAAACTGCTAAATAATGCCTTGTTCCTCCAACATTTAGCTGACAGTAGTGTGTTCAATCCCATGTTCTTTTGATATACAATAAAAAACAAAAGGGGTTGCAAGCAAACCCTTACTCTCAAAAGGTACTTGCTGGTGGAGCTGAGGTGTAGTTTAATCATAAAGAATTTACCTCCCTATTCAGTTCCCAGGAAGACAAACAAGTCTTTCAGCCAAGTATCTATATTCCCAGAATATGGAATTCTGAGGCAAGAGAATTACAAAGTCATGGCCAAACTGGTCAAACAGCAATTTGTCTAAAAAATTAATAATAATTGTATTTCTAACCTTAAATATTTATATCCCCCCCCCAAATGGCAATTCCCCCCCCCTTCTCCTGCTTGCTCCAGCCCTGCTCATCTGGCCCCAGCTCACTCCAGGCCCCACTCGCTCCAGCCCCACAAACTGGCAATTTCTAAAACCCTTCACAATTATCCCACAGTAGAAAGTTTGTACAAACATAATTAGGGAAAACAACCTGAGCTGCTCTTTGCTTTAGCTCCCAATTTCTCTCCTTAAGTGCCTGATCCATTTCAATAAGTTCTTGTTTTTTGTCTTCAATCTCCATCTTACATTCTCTAAAATTTGTCAAAAGAAAAAGATCAAAGTAGATAACATGAATACTATAACTTCTGAAAGATTAATAAATTATTGTCATTGTTTCCCATAATTAAAAGCAAAAGAACATATGTAGTTAATTCAGATTGAAAGTACTTAAACCAAAGCAATGATGTATAAAGAAAATGACTGACAACAAAAGTTAACTCACACAGAGATGGGTTCCCTGGAACAATTATCTTAACATATAAAGTACAGAGAAATTGAGGAAGATACCAACATCTCTCTGACCACACAGACCATGTGCTCCCACACATGTGATAATGCATACATACACTTCTCTCTCTCTCTCTCTCTCTCTCTCTCTCTCTCTCTCTCTCTCTCTCTCTCTCTCTCACACACACACACACACACACACACACACACACACACACCCCTAAAAAGAAAGCATAGCAAGAACAGTATGAAATGAGGAGGCCAGGAAAAATAGAAACCTGATCACACAGAGTTGGTATTCTAGAGGCTTGGAGTTTTAAAAACTGTAGTCTATGGTAAAACACATAAAATATTATCCTTTTGGACATTTTAAGGTGTATAATTCAACTGAATTAACTATATTCACAGTGTTATGTAGCATCACCATTATCTGTTCTCAGTACTGTTTTGTGTTTCAACAAAGGAAAATCCCATATCTGTCAGGGACTATTTTTCTGTTATCCCTTCCCTTAGTTCCCGGCAAATACCAATCTTTGCTATTAGACTTATCAGTTCTAGAAACTATTCATATAAACAGAATTATACCACGTGTGCTTCGCTTCCCTGACTTAGCATAATGTTTTTAGGGTTTGTCTACTTTGTAGCATGGATTATCACTATTTTATTGCTTTTCTGCCTAAACAATACTCCTTGCATAGATACACCATGTTTTCTTTACCCATCCATCAATGGTGACAAATTGCCACATTTTTGGCTATTGTGAAGAGAGGTACTATAAACATTTGTGTATAATTCTTGTTCAAAGAACCATTCTCAATGCTTTTAGATAAATGAGTAGGAAAATTATTATACTAAATGATAATTTTATGTTTAAGTTATCAAGAAATTGCATTTTGGGCTGGAGAGATGGCTCAGCGGTTAAGAGCACTGATGGCTCATCCAGAGGTCCTGAGTTCAATTCCCAGCCACCACATGGTGGCTCACAACCATCTATAAAAGGATCTGATGCCCTCTATTGGTGTGTCTGAAGACAGCGACAGTGTACTCATATGAAATAAATATTTTTTTTAAAAAAAGAAATTGCATTTATTTTCCACAGTAGCTATCATCATTTTGGTTTTCTTTCTTTCTCTTTCTTTCTTTCTTTCTCTCTCTTTCTCTTTCTTTCTCTCTCTTTCTTTCTTTCTTTTTTTTGGTTTTTCGAGACAGGGTTTCTCTGTGTGGACCTGGCTGTCCTGGAACTCACTCTGTAGACCAGGCTGGCCACGAACTTAGAAATCCACCTGCCTTAGCCTCCCAAGTACTGGGATTAAAGGCGTGCGCCACCACTGCCTGGCCTTCATTTTGGTTTTCTACTAGCAATAAATGGGAATTTTATTTTTCTACATCCTAATACTTGGTATTTTCTGTTTTTGTTGTTGTTGTTTTGTTGTTTTTGGTTTGTTTGGTTGGTTTTTGGTTTTTTATATAATAATCTATGGAAAATGGATTAGTAATGAAAACAAGAACATAATGGCCCACTAGGAAGACCCAGCTATACACCATGAAAGAAACAATAATGGTCTGTGCATAGTGGTAACGCAAAGTCAATGGATCTTATAACATATTTTAGAAATAAAGTTGATGAGACCGGCTATTAAACTGGATAAAAAAAGAACAGGATAAATCTACAGATTTCTGGTTTGAGCAATTCTATTAGGAAGATGGGCGGGGCAGGGTTATCAGAAAATAAATGTTTTGAGATGCCTCTAAAATATCCAATATAGAAGGCTGGCAAGATGGTTCAGCAGCTAACACACTTGATACAAAAACTGACAACCTGAACTTAATCCCTGAGACCAATACAGTGAAAGGAAAGAATGCTCACAATGTGTCCTTTAACCTCAACATGTGCATCATTGTTGGGATTAACCCTGGCACAGTGGAATGAAATCCCACGTGTCTGTCCCGGGGTGCTGCGGCTCTGGGTAGGACAGGACATGTGGGAAGTGACCACATGTCTTCCCACACAGTCCGACGGGCAGGAAGGGGCTGTGGGAAGCCTCTGCGGGCCCTGCCTGTGGATAGGGGAGGGGGCCATTCCCGAGGAACGTGAGGCCGCCATCTCCGTGGGTTCTCTAGCCATGGGCACCGCAGTCACCGCAGGGTGCCACAGACGGGCTAGCTAGAGTGCAGCTGGGGCTCCCGCCGGGACTGGGTCTTGGCTGCTTTGGGCGCCACGCTAACTGCTTAGGCTTGGGTGAATGGGTACCACCTAGAGATTAGTGGGGCTCATTAATCGAGGGCGGGATCCCTCGCTTCCCATGGAGGGTCCAGATGAAGAGACAGTCCATAATTCTAAAACGTTTATTTTCATCATGTGAAGCGTGGCATGGATGGAATTGTACCCACCCTCCCAGAGAGGCGGGGCAGATACAGTAACTGGGAAGGGGCGTGGCTAAGCCTCTAGGTGTCTTATTAACATGGGGATGGCTTGGGGCTGTGTGGTCACGCCTCTACCCGGGGCGTGGTGACTGGACCTCCTGGGAGCCTTGGCATAACTTTTCCAGTCCATTGCGAATTACTTCACGGGGTCTCCCAGAGTTTGCCTGTGCTCAACAGGTGTGCCAAACTGCCTACCAGATCACTGCCCCACACATCATGACATCTGTCAGATCTCCACCTATGTGCACTCAAAATAAATGATGAAAAATTTATTAAGATCCAGCTTAGTTGTTCCCCTGTGGACTTGCGCAGCCTTCCCGTCCTGCCCAACTCCATCGCTTTGTGTCAGCCCCTGATACCGAGGAAGGCAACTCTCATTATCTCTCTGCATTCTTACCCTCAGCGCTATAGCAGCCTGCTTATCCCTTCTGGACACCCAGACAAAAGTCAACACACCTATGGACACCCGACTTTTTATAAATAAGCCAGAAATACATTTGGAAAAAAGAAAGCATCTTCAACAAAAGGTGCTGGTCAAACTAAATAGCTGTGTAGAAGAATGCAAATAGATCTGTATTTACCACCCCAAACAAAACTCAACTCCAAATGGATCAAACACCTTAGAATAAGGCCAGATACCCTGAGTCTGACAAAAGAGAAAGAAAGCAAAGAATAGGCTTAAATTCACCAGCACAGGAAAAGACTTTCTGAACAGAACAGGGATACCACAGGCATTAAGAACAACAACTAATTAATGGAACCCCCATGAAACTGAAAAGCTTCTACACGACAAAGGATACATCACTGGGGCAAAGCACCAAGCTACAGAATAGGAAAAGATCTTTACCTACTACACTTCCAATAGAGGACTAATATCCATAATATATAAAGATCTAAAAAACAGGACATCAAGAAAACAAACAGCCAATTAAAAATGGAGCACAGAACTAAGCAGAGAGATCTCAAAGGATGAAAAACAAATGGCTGAGAAACCCGAAAAGAATTATTCAACACCCTTTGTCATCAGGAAAATGCAAATTGAAACTACTGTGCGATTTCATCTGACCAAGACCAATAAAACAAATAACAGCTCATGCTGGTGAGGATGTGAAAGAAGGGAAACTTGATCATTTGTGAAAGCACGACTTGTACAACCACTAGGCAAATCGGTATGGCAGTTCCTTGGAAAGCTGAGACTAGATCTACGCCCTGAGATCCAGCTAGACTACTCTTGGACATCTACTCAAAGGACTCTACATCTTACTAACAAAATACTTGCTCATCCACGTGCACTGGTGCTCTATTCAAAACAGTAAGAAACATGGAACAGCCAAGATGAATGGATAACGAAACTGGTATATTTACACAATGGAATAGTATTCCGCTGCTAAAAAAACTGATTTTATAAAAGTTGCAGGTAACTGGATGGAGCTAGGAAAAAAAAAATCCTGAGTGAGGTAACACAGACCCTAAAAGAAAAATGTCTTTTCTTATATGTAGATGTTAGCTTTTAAGCCTTCAACAGGTGTGCTCCAATCCATATGACCACAAAGGTTAGGTAATCTGTAAGGGACTAGTGAGGAGGAAGAAAGGCTCTCCCAAGAAAGGGGAAACAGAATGTACAGTTATAGAGGGGACGGGGAGACCGTAGTGAGAGCATTAACTTGGGAGAGGAAAGGAAGAGGGGTAAGGGAAGGGATATAGGGGGGGGACTAACACCAAAAGTCATGTCAGGGGTCAGGGGTCGAGAAGAACATAATTTAGTTTTTAGTAGAAATACACACACACACACACACACACACAACACACACAAAGAAACATAAATGGAGTCACCACAAACGGGGAGACAATGCCTCAAACATCCCAGGCTATTGCCAAGGCTACTGGTTCCTCTCTGTAAACTGATGGTAAAGCCCTATTATTGAAGACAACAGCTATATATCTCATTGAACATAGAAAAGTTGAGCTGGTGCCTCTTGCACCCCTGCTGACTGGTGTTCATCAAACTGGAAGGTACTCTGCATGCTACTAGAGGAAAAAGGTAACCATCAACCTAGCTAAAAACCCTGCAATTTAAAACAGTGGCCTGTGGGCAAAAGATGCTGGTGTAATAGTGGCACAAATGTAGAGATAACCAACCCCTCTCTGACTGGATTCAAGGTCCACTCTACAAGGTGGAATCCATGTCTGACACTGTTGTGGTGGCCAAGAACCCAAAAAGAAATAGATAGGCCATAGACTTAGGGAAAAACCAAATATTATTGTTCTGTTAAAGGACAGATCAATAAAATGCATCCTAATGACCCTGTGCTATACCCACAGACCAGTGCCTCATCCATCCGTTATCAGAGAAGTCCCTCTTGCATTAGATAAAAACTAATAAAGAGACCCACAACTGGACAATGTGTAGAGACTGAGAGATTTTGAAACTCACAGTCCTAAATGAGGTGTCTTTATCAATCCCCTTTCCTCAGAGCTCGGGGAGCTATGCAGAAGAGGAGGGAAAAATCTGTAGGAACCAGAGGCAGTACATGGTGTACACAGGAACTCACATAGCCTATGGTACACACAGGGATTACAAAGGTTCAAGATAGAAGGACCGTGATGCAGAAAGGGGGAAGTGGACACGGACCCCCAATTCACTAGATATGGGTAGGTCCCATGACCAACAGCAGATGGCCAGCACAAAATTAACTCAATGGTGTTTTTGTGAGCTTTTGTCTGATGAAGCTTTGTTTGGCTAGCTTTTGGTCTGCTGGTCTTCTGTTTGCAAATATGGTTTCTGGTTGTGGTTTTGTGGAGGTTTCTGTGTATGTGTGTTTCTTATGGGTTTTGCTGGGTTTTTTGTTTGGGTTGTAGTTATTTTGCCCGTTCAAATTCTAAAGAGAGAGAGGGAAGGAAAGGGCGAGGAATGGGATGGGTATGGGTGAGGGATGGAATGGACCTGGAAGAAGCTGGGGAGGGGAACCACGATCAGAGATACTGTATAAAGAAAAATTTCATAAAATTTAAAAAAAATATTTAATAAAACTAAAACAAAAAAAGGTAATCATTGGTTTTGTTGTGTTTGTTTTACTTTGGGAGGTTTTTTGTTGTTGTTTTGTTTTGTTTTTTTGAGATAGAGTTTCTCTATATAGCTCTGGCTGTCCTGGAACTCACTCTGTAGAGACCAGGCTGGCCTTAAACTCAGAGATCCGCCTGCCTCTGCCTACAGAGTTCTGGGATTAAAGGCGTGCGCCACTGATGACCAATTGAATAATTGTTTTTTAAATCCACATGGAGACAAAAGGTAAGTAGTTGGGCATTAATTAATTAGAACTAAGGAAGAAGTCAAAACTGGCAAAATGGATTCGAAATTATTTTTGATACAGTATTTAAAAGTACATGAAATCTATTAAGGGTGAGGTCATAGACCATGGGGCCTATACTGAATCCAGGGATATTAATTCTAATTCTTTGGGTCATCTTGTAGCTCTTGCTTAACCATAAAAAATAAAATAAAATACATGTAAGTTTGTTTTAAAGAAATTGCACCATATGTTACATCCCTGGCATAATCCTAGCTTAAAATAAGGGCTTAATATATACAGTATATTGGGCTGGAAATGCTGGTATACATTTTTAATCCCAGCACTTGGTAAACAGATGTAGGGGGATCTCTGAGTTCAAGGCCAGATTGGTCTACAAAGTGAGATCCCGTCTCCTAAAGGAAGACAAAAAAAGAGAGGTCAAATACAGAGTTACTAGTAACAATATTTGGTTCTTAGTTATTGCTGTATGCTTGCCTATTTTTTTTTTAATTTATCTTTTTTTTTTTTCTTAAAAAGCTACTCAGACAGTGTGAAACTAATCACAAAATGAGGGTAGAAGTACTAGCAGCCACAGCAACTTCTCTTCCTTGTTTAAATGGATCATAGGATGGTCAAATAGGCAAAACAAACTTCCAAAACAAATAAAACAAACGCAGTTGAGAAGTTGGGCCATTTACAGTTCAACAATAAATTTTGTGGTATGATCCAATGTCTCAAAATAATCAAAGAAATATGTGTAATTATGGTATCTTTTCTTATTATTTGACTCACCTCAGTTCAGCAGTGAGACCCTTTATTGTAGTGTATTTTTCCTCTAATGATAACTGAGCCTTTTGTAGGACATCTCTCAATTCCTGTAGTTGTCTTAAGGTACTTTTCAATTCTCCATGAGCATTCTGTAGTTCATTTTCAAGAGTTTCCCGTTTCTGCGTGGTTTCTATTAGTTCAGTTTCTGTGTGGTGTTGTAGCCTTTCTAAGTCCTTCACTATTAAGATAAAATCATTTAAAAATATGTCTAAAGCATTTTTATTAAGAACTTTATAAGTAAGTATAATTAATAATATTCAAGGGGCAGGAAAGATACTTCAGTTATTAAAGTGCCAGTTGTTTAATCATAAGGACCTGAGTTTAGTTACCAAACACACATACATAAGACTGTCTTTTTAACCCTATTCAGTACTGGTGTAGACAGACAGATTGCTGGCGCTCATTGCCCAGTTATCCCTGCCAATCAGTCAGGATTCCTGTCTCAAAAATTAAGAGAGACAGCAGTCCAGGAATATATTCAACTTCAAACTCTGTCCTCCACATTCACATAGACCAAAATGCACATCATCACATGAACATGTAAATAGAACACACACATGTGCATGCACGCACACACAAGAATATTCTGAGGGCTGGGAATCTATGAAACTCTAATTTTGAAGATTACTTGCCCAGCATACACAAGGCCCTGGATTTAGTCTCCAGTACTGATAAACTGGGCATGCTGGTACTTGTATGTTATCTTAGCACTAGACAGGTGGAAGCAGGAGGATCAGAAGTTCATTGTTGTTCTTCACTATGTAGGTAGTTCTGGGGCCAGCCTAGGATTCATGAGACTCTATCTAAAAAACAAACAAAACAAAACAATCTGACAGAACTTTATAGATAAAGATATCTACTTCTATTTATCTAGAGGAGGCAAAATACTGAACACTGTCCCTTGTAGCCCCAGCACCACAACCGTTCATTTTATTCCACTTAACTATAATGTATCAGTCAGTGATCTATCACTATGAAGAGACACCTCAACTAAGGCAACTCTTAAAAAAGAAAATGTTTGGGTTGGAGAGATGGCTCAGCAGTTGAGAGCACTGGCTGCTATTTCAGAGGACCAGGTTCAATTCCCAGCACCCACATGGTGGCTCATAACTGTCTGTAACTCCAGTTCCAGGGGACCTGATACTCTCACACAGACATGCATTCAGGCAAAACACCAATGCACATAAAATAAAAAGAAATATTTTTCTTAGAAAAAAAAGAGAAAGAAAACATTTAATTGGGGACTTGCTTATAGTTTTAGAAATTTAGTCCACTGTCACTGTGGTAGGGACTATGATGACATGCAAGTAGAAAATGGAGTAGCAACTGAGATCTACATCCTGATCCAAACATGACAGGAGAAGAAAGCCAAACTGAGCCTGGCTTGGGCTTTTGAAACTTTAAAGCCCACTTTAGTACCATACTTCCTCAACAAGGCCACATCTATGCCAACACAGCCCCAGTCTGAAATCCTTCTCAAGTAGTGCCACTCCCTGATGACTGAGAATTCAAAGGTGTGGGCTTATAGAGGCCATTCTTATTCAGCGCGTGCACGCACACACACACACACACACACACACACACACACACACACGTATTGTATTTAAGCTAAATTCAGCTAACTAGTTGCTTACCTGAATTTGTTTTCTTTTCTAGCTCTGTTTTTGTCTGATCTAAAATCATATCTAGCTGAGAAAGTTGTATTGATTTATTTTCCCCATCTCGTTTCAAATAAATGATTTCTTTTTCCATTTTAGACAGCTCCTCTTTGTACTGATCCATCTCAAGTTTGGCTTGCCTAATTAAAAAACCAAACAATAGAACATGTGATTTGGAAACTTGAAACCAAAAGACTTGTCTCTTACTTTAAGTATGCAAATTCTATTAGGTTAAATATTAGTAAAATCTCCACTCAGATTTTTAAGTCACCTATTATACTTTTTAAAATTTCAGTCTAACTACATATAACTTTATAAAATTTCATAGAGATTGAGAACATGCGAGGATAAGCACATGATCGTTTCATTATCTAAAACATTAATGAAGAGGCTAAATCAATTATCATAAAGACCATATCAATCATACAGAATTGGTGATTTTTATTTAAAACTTATCAAGATGCCTTTTTTAGTTTTAAAAGTGATTAGAAATTCTTAGATTGCTCAGCAAAAGCCAAAGAGAAAGCTAACAGAGTGATTTTAGTGACTAACTTGATTTTTAGGTCAGTAAAGAAGAGTAATAGCTACAATCTCAGTTCAAGCAGGGAGGGGGAAATGAGGAACAAAGTTTGTAAGTTTAAAGTACATAAACTATATACTAAGGCCGTGCCTCAAAAACAAAACAGAGGAAAGGAAGCAAAAGGGTATCAGAAGAGTAATATTAGAAACAATAGTAAATGTTAGAAATAATAATAAATGTTAGAAATAATAGTAAATATTAGAAACGGTGAGCTCTAGGGTAAACTATGGGGATGTCTGAAGTGTAACTGAAATATAATAATCAGAGAAGAAAGCTTTTAAAAAACAAAACTCAAGTCATAACATGAATCAGTTAAATGAATATTGATGAACCAGAGCCGATAATGGAGAGAACAGCAAGTCAGGTGGACATTATCTGATGGCACTAGTTCAGGGTACAACTTTGACTCTCTGGTATAAGAACATAGGAAAAAGTTTCTTTCGTTTAGAAGCCTGCAAGAGAACTAGTGATGTCCTCAGGTGATGCCAGAGGTTTTTATAGTAAGAGAAAAGAAAAGGCAGACAATATAGCAGATGTGTATGAGCTCCAAGCAGCAGAGGCCTGGGATTGGAAATCCAGCATTTCTTGTATTTCTTGTATTTTGTATCCTTGCATTTCAAGGATAGCGCTCGAGCATGAGTAGTCTTCACGGCCTCACAACTGTCACTAGTGGAAATGCTGTACTAGTGGCTAGATACCTGTCAATAGGAAAGAAACTGTGAATGAGCAATATGCCACTGGCACTGCTAAGAAGCGTGTGTCCGGTCAAGCAAGCTCTACTCTAAGGCCAGAGACCCTGTCTTACTACTTAATCCCTGTCAATGAGAAAGGAAATCTGGGGACACAGGTTTTAGTTCCTGCATCTGAGTTCTCACTTGACCGCTACTGGTATAATGGGGGTAAATTATGTCAATTTGCTGAGATAATTTTGAATGTCTAGTCAAGGTTGAGAACTATTTTATTTATCCCAATACAATTAAGTCCCCTGGCTGAGTGGTGATGCCACACACCTTTAATCCCAGCACTTGGGAGGCAGAGGCAGGTGGATTTCTGAGTTCAAGGCCAGCCTGGTCCTCAGAGTGAGTTCCAGGACAGCCAGGGCTACACAGAGAAACCCTGTCTTGAAAATCCAAATGAAACCAAAGAACAACAACAACAACACATCCAATTAGGTCCCCCGAGAGTTTCCACAGTGTGAAGAGAGCTTTGCCTGTAACTTTCAGTGTTATTTGTAATTTAATACAGCAGTTACTGAATGCCTGTAAACTATAAGATCTATGTTATAGTTATACGAAATGTCGTGGGGAACCCTAAATAGGGTCCTTATTTTAAGATAAAAAAGCAAAAATTGTAGTATAATAAAAACAGATAAAATGAAGGACAAGGGAGACACGAGAACACGCTTCCAGAACTTGAAGGAGATAACTACTCAGAAAACTGTCACACTGCATATTACCAAATCTGACACTCAAGCTTACCGACACAAAACTGAGAAGGCCAATAAAACTAGTATACTCAAATGTTACCTGGCAGTACCAGTTAGCTCGGTAATTCTTTGCCTTTTCAATTCTACATCACGTATGGCTGTTTCATATTTCTCTTCCATTTTTCTCAACTTTTCTGTTGAACTTTCCCTTTGTTTCTGAAGCTCTTGTTCTTGCTTTGATACCTGTTAAGCATTTTTCAGTTAAGTGCTTAAATTTAACTACAAGTCAACACTATCCAGAAAAAAAAAATAAACTTTACATGTAGTTTAACCTATCATTTAGTTTTAGATGTATTCTAAAAATCAAGGTAAGCTTTGGTGTGGTGGAATGTAACTACAGCTCAAATACTGGAAAGTCTGAGGCTGGAAGGGTGCCTGAGTCCCGGAGCTCAAGGCCAATCTCAGCAATATCAAAAGACTCCATCTCAAAAATTAAATTTAATAATAATAAAATTAAAATGTAAACGAGGATGCTTTGAAACAATAGGAGCAAAACTAATTTTAAGATAAGTTATTCACATATCTCCTTACAGTAGAGGCACATTTGTAACGGTAAGGTGAGGTATAAGAACTGAATAAGTCCAGATGAGACTGAGAGCATGCCTGCTACACATGAGGCCTGAATTCACCCCTTAGCACAAGTAAGAAAAAAGGAAGGAATGTAAACAAGGAGGAAGGGAAAGAATTATATAAAATAGTAAAAATTCCCTTTTCATTTTTTTTTAGTAATTTATTTTCATTTTATGTGCATCGGTGTTTTGCCGGCATGTATGTCTGTGTGAAATTGTCAGAACCCCTGAAGCTGGAGTTACAGACAGTTGTGAGCCACCATGCGGTTGCTGGGAATTCAACCCAGGTCCTTTGGAAGAGCAGCCAGTGCTCTTAATCGCTAAGCCATCTCTCCAGACCCCTGATTGAAAAGTTTTTTTCTTCTCATGTCAAAAAAGGAGGAGGGTAGCTGAGGATGAAAATATATATATTCTGAGTATATTCACATATTTATACATATATACATATAATATATATTTAATCATATATATGATTAAAAATTTATGATGTACTATGATGAAATCAGAAAATCTATAATTTTTTATATATTTTATTTCTTATGAAAGAGAAAAATGGAATATATATAAAAGAGATTGAGACAAAGTTAATACTGAATTAACAAAAAAAGATTACTCTCTAGTATCAAATTTTCTAGGATTCTTTCAGTGAAATGATAACATCATTATTTTATTTAAACAAATCTTGGTTGGGGTCTTAAAAACTGAACCCAGAGCCTTATGTGTACTAGACAGGCACTGTCCCGCTGGTTATAATCCCGAGATCAAAACTTATTTGCGTAGCCCAGTAGCAGTTATATTTTTGGGGAAAAGGATTCTTCTTTTATTTTATAGTTTTGCCAATACTTTAAAGAATATCATACCACATGTGTTATTCAAAAAGGAAACATCAGAAGACAACAATTCGGATAGGCATTAACTTTAGATTCAAGAAAAACATTCAGTCAAGAAGTTTAAATTATAATAAAATTTTATAGCATGAGAAATCTGACCATGGTAGTAAGAGGTCTAGGTCTGATTGCATAAGAAAATTATGTTTACTAATCAAACATCTGCAAGGGATTTTTAAATTTTATTTCATAAAAATCAAACTATTTTTAATCAATAATATATACCTGTTTTTCAAGTTTACTCTGAATATCTTCTAGCTCTCCATTTCTGACAGTCTCCTGCTGTAACATTTGCTGCTGCTGCTGAAGAGTATGCTGTAGAATAGCATTTTGTTCACTCGTCTCCTCAAGATTATGAGTCTTTATCTTCAGCTCTTTCTGCAAACAATATACCTAGCAAAGATACATATTTCTTGTTACAATGAAATGTTTAGAAAATAAAACAACAAATGTAAAAGGTGTCTTCCTTAATTGTCCCACTTTTCATGTAGCATAGTTGGTCATGGAGGAGAAGGGCAGGGTTCATTATTCTTACTGGGAAGATGAATCAGACATGCTTATAGGGTTGGCTCTTGTTCGCTATGTTTTTGAAATGTTCCTACTCAATACACTGTTTTGGCTGGCCAGGATGCTAAAACATGCTTTCCTTCCTAAAAAGGAAGGAAATTTTCATACTTATGGGCTGGTAAGCTGTTCTATGTGACTGTGTACTCTGAAGTCATAATAGCTTTCTCTAGGTAGGAAGAGTACACATTATGTCCCATTTTGATGTTCTAGGAAGAATGCTTTCTACAACCCGAATCAGAACGGGAAGAACAAGGGGAACCCTGGATTGATCTATACTTCACTTGATGACCTTTCCCCTTTATAGGTACAAAACCAAAATCTCTACATAATAAAATCAGGTGATAGTTATAATATTAGATACTGTTAATAGTTTGTATAATATTGCAGCAAATCAATCCAGAATGTTCACATTCTAACACATAAAGGATTAACAATATCAACCACAAAATTTTAATGATTCACTTTGAATATTTAAGGTTTCAGTACATTGGTCTCCAAAATTTCTTTAAAAGATATCTTTAAGGTAGGTATGGTAGTACACACCTAGAACCCCAACACTCGAGAGGCTGAAGCAGAAATATTACGAATTAGAGGTTAGCTAGAGCTATAGCAAGGCGTTCTCTGTCTCAAAAAACAAGATAAGTGAGAAGATGCTGAGGTTATAATTAGACTTAACAGTTTTTGTCTCAGTGGTTAAGAGCACGGACTGCTCTCCAGAGGTCCTGAGTTCAAATCCCAGCAACCACACGCTGGCTCACGACCGTCTGTAATGGGATCCGATGCCCTCTTCCAGTGTGTCTGAAGACAGAGGCAGTGGACTCACACACATGAATCAATTATTGTTTCATGTGTGTGTAGAGGCAAGAGGACACCCTGGGGAGTCAGTTCTCTTTCCTATCATGTGGATTCTAGGATAGAGTTCAGGTCATTATCAGGCTTGGGGGAAGGGGCTTTTCCTGCTGAGTCATCTCTTCAGCACGTCAAAAAGGGTTTTAACTTAGTAACTGCAAATTTTATCTCAATAAAGTTTAGTTGCTAAACCTGATTTTTAAAAAAAAAAAAAAAAATAGTATCTCACTATGTAGCCCTGGATAGTTTAAAACTAGGTAGTTCAGGGTCACCTAAAACTCATGATCCTCCTGAGTCACCCAACCAAGTACTGGGATTATATGCACCATTATGTCCACCTTCTAAACCTGATTCTTAATCCTTAAACAACAAGAAGAAACAAAAACAAAAATTTTAATTTTTGCCAAGCAGTGATGGTGCACATCTTTAATCCCAACACTCAGGAGGGAATTTCGAGGGCATCCTGGTCTACAGAGTGAGTTCAGGATAGCCAAGGCTACACAGAGAAATGCTGTCTTGAAAAACAAAAAACAAAAAAAATAAAAATTTGAAGAATTTTATACTCCTAAATCTAAAACAATGCTTTAGATATTATTTAATTCATATTAAAATTATTCTGTAATACTTGTAACTTATTACTCAGATTCTAAAAAAAATAAATCAATTTGAATTTTAAGGTATTATAATACTGTAATCAAAGAGTCTGTTCTTTAAAGAATATATAATTTAGAATTTGTCTTTAATGTCACATATATTATCTACAAAGGTACTTAAGGAGATGAGGATGTAACTCTTGTTAAAGACTCTGCCTAGTGTGGTGGTCTGAAAGAGAACAACTCCCTGAGGCATATATCACTGGATACTTGGTGGGTGAAACTGTTAGGGAAAGATTAGGAGGTGGGACCTTGTTAGAAGGTGTGTCACTGGGGGTAGGGTTTGAGGTGCAAAAGACTCACCCATCTGCAGTTAACTCTCTTGCCTCATGGCTGTGTCTCAACATATAAGCTCTTAGCTACTGCTCCAGTGCCATGCCTAATGCTATGCTCCCTGCCATGTTGGTCAGATTCTAACCCTCTGAAGCTGGAAGCCCCAAATAAATTCTTCTCTATGTTGCCTTAGTCATGGTGTCCTTCCACAGTAATAGAAAAGCAACTTTGGGTACCTAGCATGCCATGGGTGCCATCCCCAGCAGCACATAAACCAGGTATGTCATGTACATCGGTAATCTCAGCACTTGATAAGTCGAAGCAGGAGGATCAAAAGTTCTATACCATCAGTTATATAGAGAGTTTGAAGTTACCATTGGATACTCTAGACCAATCTTGTCTTTGAAAACATCAAACAAAATAAAGTATATTGAAAATACTATTTAAAAGTAAAACAAAACAACAGTAAGAGCAAAACTTGTAAATTTGGGGGCTGGTGAGATGGCTCAGCAGTTAAGAGCATTGGGTGCTCTTCCAGAGGTCCTGAGTTCAATTCCCAACAACCATATAGTGGCTCATGACCATCTAGAAAGTGTTCTAATGCCCTCTTCTGGTATGCAGGTATATATACAGACAGAAAACTCATACACCTAAAAAGAAAAAAAAAATTGCAAATTTTCTAAGTAAAAGAGTAACTTACCTCTTCAGATTTCTTCTTCAGCTGTCTTTCAAATTTTTCCTTATTTTCTTCCAATTGATTCAAATGCAAAGCAAGTTCTTCCTTACAGATTTCTAATGCTGAATCCAATTGTCTGACCTAAAATATAAAAATATAACATCAAAAACTAAGAAAAACCAAGGCTGGGTGTGGAGGCACATGCCTTTATCCTAGCACTGAGGAGACAGAGGAAGGCAAACCTCTGAGTTCCAGGTCAGCCTTGTCTACATAGTGAGATGAAGAAAATCCAGGGCTATGTAGAAAGAGTCTACCTCGAAAATAAATAAATAAACAAGCAAATGGAAACAAATCAATGTTAATTGAATGAATTATCACTAATGGGTATTTATTATATGTACAATGTTTTACAGATTTGTCTCCTAATGTTACTTTATTGTGTCACACACTGAAACAGGAACAGTAAGGTGACTAAGTCACAAAAGTACTTGCTGCACAAGCCTGGTGTCCAGAGTTTGATTCCTGAACCTGTGGTGGAAGAATACAATCAACTCAGGAAAGTTATTCTGATCTCCACCAGCCCTATTATACTGCAAAACACACATGTGCAGTGTTGCAAGCAATCTCAACACGTACAAAGCAATCGGAAATTTTAGGTAAAATTTACACCTCTGAAACAGTTCTATTCAGGATATAAAATAGTATGACAGAAAAGATTCACTGAAAAACTCATTCTTCATGGCAAACCAGGGAACCAAAAAGGAATCACATAACAGACTCCTGAACAAAGTAAGTTCAGGGAAAGGCACTATGAGAGACATCGGTAAGAAAATGGAAGGGTTCAAATCGGTAGAATGGTTATTTGGAAAAATAACAAGTAGACACCCAAAAGCACTCTCTTAAAAAGGTAAACATATAGCTTATTTATTAAGTAAGTACAAATATCTTATGAATGTTGCTAAGATTATAACAGTTGGAAATTCTGGTTTAGTAAGATAAAAAATTTATCAGAGAAAAAAACCAAATTCTTTGCTTAGTATCTGTGAAAGTATTTTTTAAAGATAGCAATAACTTGATTCAGTGTTTATAAATAAATGCTTTGTGCTATCTAAATATAATAGAGCAAATCAAATTTAATAACTTTTAAAACACTAACTCAAGCTGGGCGGTGGTGGTGCACATCTTTAATCCCAGCACTCGGGAGGCAGAGGCGGGCTGATTTCTGAGTTTGAGGTCAGCCTGGTCTACAGAGTGAGTACCAGGACGGCCAGGGCTACACAGAGAAACCTGTGGGTTGGGAGGAGACAGGGAAACAAGGTCCTTGATTTATTCATACATAACCACACCATCTGGTTATAAGATTAATATCTTCCTTGTTCCTTTCCTTTCAATTTTGAGCTTTTATTTTGCAGGGGAAGATTCCTTTCCTCTAAATAATAATGTCACATTTTAAACTGTGAAAAAAATTTCAGCAAGAATGGGGGGGAGGAGAAATTTTCTTTACAGACACTATTCAACATTATGAAATCACCCTTGTAATTCTTCTTTCTAAAAGGGAATTCTCAAGCCAGCATTATGAAAGACTTTCTATGAAAGACTGTTTCAGCTTGATTATGTAAGTACTGACAGTCAAGTCTGCCATTGTAAATGACTATCTTTGTTTTAAAAACATTGTCCTAGTATTAACAATGTTTATTATGTGTGTATATTTATGCAGGTGTCCAGAGTCCAGAAGAGGGTATCCGCTCCCCCTAGAGCTAGAGCTAAGAGGTAGTTACAAAGCTACCCGATGTGGGTGCTGGGACCCAAACTTAAGTCCTCGATAAGAACAGTTCATGTGCAGGAGAGAACCAGAACCATCTTTCTAGCCCCTAATTTAAAAATTTTTGGTGTGACTCTAACCAAACAAGTGAAAGATCTGTATGACAAGAACTTCAAGTCTCTGAAGAAAGAAATCGAAGAAGACCTCAGAAGATGGAAAGATCTCCCATGCTCATGGATTGGCAGGATTAACATAGTTAAAATGGCCATCCTGCCAAAAGCAATCTACAGATTCAATGCTATCCCCATCAAAATCCCAACTCAATTCTTCATAGACCTAGAAAGAGCAATTCTCAAATTCATATGGAATAACAAAAAACCCAGGATAGCAAAAACTATCCTCAACAATAAAAGATCTTCTAGGGGAATGAGCCTCCCTGATCTCAAGCTGTACTACAGAGCAGTAGTGATCAAAACTGCATGGTATTGGTACAGTGACAGGCAGGTAGATCAATGGAATAGAATCAAAGACCCAGAAATGAACCCACACACTTATGGACACACAAACTACTTGTATATGAATAAAATAAGAACAAAAATTAACTGTTCTGCTGAACCAAAGAACTTCCTCAGGTACATGCGGTGGGGGATAATCCAGTGAGGATCAGAGGCTATAAAGCCTCAATAAATGCTTGGTTATTTGTCAACTTTCTTTGTTGGGGGAAAAGAATACAGAAGAGGAAATAATAGAAAAAAAATATAATCTTGAAACTTAAGGAGCACCCTTTCAACAATTTATTTTATAGGTAAGAAACACATTTGTTTTCTTTGTGGGATTTTGTAACCTATTCAGAATTTATCTCTTTATATTGGTGCTACATAATCAAATACAGGGCTTTGCTCATACTTAGCAAGGGTCCTAACACTTAGGAATGTCCATAGACTTATCAACCTTTTAGTTCTCACTGTTTATACTCTTAAAATACAACTTTAAACTGATAGTTTTAACTTTCCTAACACAATTCATATTAGTCTCGAAATTAGCAAACTGAATCATGCAAAAGAATTTGTATGAAAGTTATGAAAAAAAAGAAGGTATAATGGCATAATCACAAACGGAGGATCCTAGACTTCTATTTTATGGCTACCAATATTCCACGTTGAAATTATTTATTATATCTGAACAAAGGAATTTTGCTTCTACATTTTTTTCTCATGTTTATTTTTCCGCAAATGAAAAACCCTTTAAAGGTGCCAAAGGGCTGCCCCTAGAGGCCTTGCAGATGTGTCTGCTGTGTCACATGTGTGTCAGTAGGTGGCAGAGAGGAGAGAGGCTATGCCTATTCTCTGTGTTCTAATTTGTACACATCTGAATGATTAGTAGCCTAACACTCCCTGAAAAAAGCAAGCCTGAGACCACCAGCCTAGCTCTGTGCAGGCCCAGATGGGCTCCCAGGGCAGGGAGTGAGCTGGAGCCTGGAACCACTTGGCTAGGCAGGAGCAAACAGAGATTAGAAGAATCCAGAGACAAGAAGAATACTAGACAAGAAAGTCATAGGCAAGGGTGAGCCCAGAACATGACCCTGGCATGGGGCCACACAGGTGGGCTGAGCAAGGAGTGAGCCTGAGATGACCACAAGCCCAGTGCTTTGCAGGCCTGGGGGACAGACTATGCCCAAGATGACCCTTGTCTGGTGCCATAATGCATTGGTTGGGCATAGCACTCCTGAGAACACTCCTGAGAAAACCCCAGATACTCAGAGATCCTGAGTACCACTAAGAGCAGCAAATAAGTGAAAAATAAACAGAAACAGAAGAATGTAGGAACAATGAAGAGAGGCAGAACTGGAGACTTGAAGATAGTGAGGAACAGTCTGATGTGAGAAGCCAGTGATGCCACCTGAGACCATGGTGGGATCCTAGCCTGTGATGCCACTGGGGGCCAAGTCTGGTTCCATGGCCCTGCAACAGCAAGGGTTTGTTAGCACCAAAGGCTAGCAGATGTCCCTAGTCTGGGCTGCTGCCCAGGGACATGTTGATGTCTGAGGAGTGTAGAACTGGCCCCACACCTCACCTTGGCATATTGGAGAGCTGACCCTGGGGGTATAAGATCAAGAGAGCTGACCCCATCCCTAGCCAGCTGCAGTAATTTGGTAAATGGGCCTACACATCACCCAGAAGCACAGAGAGCTGGCCCTAGTCACAGGATTTGCAGGTAAACAGGCTCTGAGGATATGACTGTGGGAGAGCTGGTCCCTCAACTCATCTTCCATGCAGTGGCATGGATGAGGGAGATAGACCCTCTTTACCCCTCCCCCCTGCAGCAGGCAGGAGACCTAGCTCTGGGGTCATGAAAGCAGGAGAGCTGGTCCTGCCCTTCACCTTCTGCAACACTCCAGAGAGGGGGCCCTGCACCTAGCCTGGGCATCAGGATAGGGCTGGCCCTGGTTATGGGGGTGGTAAGGCAGCCCAAGGGCATGAGAGCAGGAAAGCCTGTCCAGCCCTTCACCTATGGTAGCACTTCAGAGAGCAGGTCCTGCAAATCACCTGGGCAGCCCAGTAAAGATGGCCCTGATGGCATGGGAGTGATGAGTCAGCCCCAAGGGAAAGAGAGTGGGAGAGCTGGCTCTGCTCTCTGCTGGCTGAGGCATTGGACGGGCCAGTCAGGAGCAGGACCGCTCACCCAGCGGTATGGGTGCAGGAGAGCTGGTGGGCTGACCAGCTCAGACACCTCTCAGGTCCAGATCCAGGGATTTGAACTGGCCTCCCCAACATCTACCCTGACATGAACTGCTGGAGTGTGTAAAGAAGCCAGTCCTACAGATCCGCGACACAGGACATGAGGGGACATGAGGTTCCAGTATTGAGAGTGTAAGAAGCCAGAGGTCTCATACTGGAATAACAACCCATAACAATGAACATTAAAAAGCAAAGAACTGTGGACAAAAGGGTACTGCATGTCACACTACAGCTTTTACAATGAGATTTTCTTCCTCTGTAGAGGGGAAGGTTGCAGGGGTGGAGAACAGGTGTGAAGGGAGGGGAAGAAGAGTGGGACTGGAGTGCATGAGATGAAAGTCACAAAGAGCCAATAAAAAGATTTTTTAAAGGTGACAAGGGGAAAATATTCAATGTATGACTCATTCATTTTCAATTCGTATCTCTTATCTGGCAGTTAACATATGAAACACTACTTAGATGTTTTAGGCGATTTAATAAGAACCAGGAGTTTTACAGCTATAGAATATCATTTAATGAAATAGTTTCATGCCTATAACCTTACATACAAAGTTATTTACCTTCCCCCCTAGCTTTTGGAGCCTTAGCTGGCCAGGAACCCACGATATAGACCAGGAGAGTCTCAATCTTCTGGCAATCCTCTAGACTCTTCTTCCAAGTGCTAGGATTAAAGGCAGGGCTACTATGCTTGACCTGCATACTAATTTTTAAAATTAAGTTTATATTACATCTGTAATGAACTGACATGACAGTAAATGTTAAAGAATTGTTGGATGCTATAGGAGTAACTGTGGTATGATGGTTAATGTTACATTTAAAGTTTAGACTTACTATGCTTGAGAGACCAAAAAGCAAAAAAATGCCTCTAACATGTAATCCCCTAACTTTAACAGGCTGTACCCTAGCAGCCCATTTCCCAGACACTGAAAACTATTTTTAAATTAACAGTCTTAAATGGGACCTCTTGAAATTACAAAGCTTCTGTAAGGCAAAGGACACTGTAAATAGGACAAAACAGCAACCAACAGAGTAGGAATAGATCTTTACCAATCCTACATCCGATAGAGGGCTAATATCCAGAGATCCAAATAACCCTATCAAAAAATGGGGAAGAGAGCTAGACAGCGAATTCTCAACTGAGGAAACTCGAATGGCCGAGAAGCACCTAAAGAAATGTTCGACATCCTTAGTCATCAGAGAAATGCAAATCAAAACAACCCTGAGATTTCACCTCACACCAGTCAGAATGGCTAAGATCAAAAACTCAGGTGACAGCAGATGTTGGTGAGGATGTGGAGAAAGAGGAACACTCCTCCATTGCTGGTGGGATTGCAAGCTGGTACAACCACTCTGGAAATCAGTTTGGCAGATCCTCAGAAAAATGAACATAATACTACCTGAGGACCCAGCTATACCACTCCTGGGCATATACCCAGAAGATGCTCCAACATGTAATAAAGACACATGTTCCACTATGTTCATAGCAGCCATATTTATAATAGCCAGAAGCTGGAAACAACCCAGATGTCCCTCAACAGAGGAATGGATACAGAAAATGTGGTACATTTACACAATGGAATAGTACTCAGCTATTAAAAACAATGACTTCATGAAATTCGCAGGCAAATAGATTGAACTTGAAAATATCATCCTGAGAGAGGTAACTCAGTCACAAAAGAATGAACACAGTATATACTCAGTGATAAGTGGATATTAGCCCAAAAGTTTGGAATACCCAAGATTCAATTTACAGCAACCGTCAGACTGAATGTGGGGCCCCAGATGGAGGAGTTGGAGAAGGGACTGAAGGAGCTGAGAGAGTTTGCAGCCCCATGGAGGGAGTAACAGTGGCAACTGGCCTGACCCCCTGATGCTCCCAGAGACTGGACCACCAACCAAAGAATACACATGGAGGGACCCATGGGGCTGGCCACATATGTGGCAGAGGAGGGCCTTGTTAGCCATCAGGGGGAGGAGAGGCCCTTGGGCCTGAGGGTGTTTAGAAGCCCCAGTATAGGAGAATGCCAAGGAGGGAAAATGAGAGTGGGTGGGTGGGTGGCTGGGGGAATACCCTCATAGAGGCAGGGGGAGAGGGGAGGGGATAGGGGAATTCCAAAGAGGAGACCTGGAAAGATGGAAACATTTAAAATATAAAAAAAAAAAAAAATTAACTGGCCTTATAAATCTGCTGTTCTAGCCAGGCAGTGGTGGTACATGCCTTTAATCCCAGCACTGGGGAGGCAGAGGCAGGTGGATTTCTGAGTTCGAGGCCAGCCTGGTCTACAGAGTGAGTTCCAGGACAAACCCTGTCTCGAAAAACCAAAACCAAAACCAAAAAAAAAAAAAAAATCTGCTGTTCTAGCAAGATAGTAAGTTAACAGGTCACACTAACTGCTATTTCAACTTTTGTAATCAAAAGCTGACTCTTGCTTACTCTGCTCAAAAAGCTGACTAGGACAACTGCAAGTCATACATGTTAAAACTAGAACCTGCCTACACATACACAGAATACATTCAATCTGTGGTTTTTGCTTTTATAAACCTCGGGCTGATATGGCTAGGTGCTACATCTTGGGAGCACTCTCAGGTGCAGTTCTGGCCCCACAATGGATGTCAGTATCTAAAAGAAAAAGCCTCTTTTGCTAAAATTGGTTATGGTGAATCTGAGTGAATCCAGATCCCTAACAATAAATAAAGGCCTAACTCTTGGGCTGGGGAGACAGCTCCTTCAGTAGAGAGCCTGCTTGGCAAGCACTGGGGTCACAGGTCAGGTTCTAGCACTAGGTAAGAAGTCAGCTGAATCAGCATGCATGTGTGTATAATTCTAGTATCAGGAAGGCAGAGACAGGCGCAGCACTGAAACTCAGATGCCAGGCAAAATAGCTCAAGTGGCAAGCTCCAGGTTTGGTAAGATAGCCTATCTCAAAAAATAAGACTGAGGAATTTAAGGTTGCTTAAATTATATTTGTGTCTGTGGGAGAAGATATGTGTACAAATGAGCACTCCTCCTGTGTTATTTCTCATTGGTAACACTAATGAGTTGCAACTATAGATAAAAGATAAAATAATTAAAAAAACCTTTGTGTGTACTGTGAGACCAAAAAGGGGTGGGACCCCCTGAAGCTGAAGCAACAAGCAACTGTCACTGCCCAACAGGCTGCTGGGACTGAATTCAGGTCCTATTTAAGAACAGTACACTCTCTTAACCACTAAGCCATTTTCCCAGTCCTTTAACTGACTTTTATACATTACAATTTTAATAATTTATCAGAAGGAAAGGCATACATGAATACGCACACACACGCACGCACATACAAAAACACAAAAAGTATACAACTATACTAGCCTTGACTGTTTCTTCAGATACATGAATCTGTAATGCTTTTAAAGCTTCATCTTTCTTCATATTTTCTTTTTCCATTTCCTGTAAATAAATTTTGGTAAGAAAATATATGGTTAAGATTGCAAACAAATATTGAGAATATATTAAATTTACGTTACAGAAACATAAACTTAAGATGTAAGCTCTTACCACTTTGCTTTCTGTCAAGAGTCTATCAAGTGATTCAAGGTGATGTTGTTTACACAGTATATCTTGCTGCAAAATGGACATAGTCTTCTCTTGTTCTTTAAATTGTTGGTCTCTTTTCTCTAGTTGAGTTTCAAGCTAAATATAAAACAGGTTTTCATCTTACATTTTAAGAACACTGGGAACACGTTAGACATAAATACATTTGAAAGTGTGTAAATTTTGGCATTTTAGAAATTTCCTTGAGTTTTTCTAATTTAAAAAAATTAAATCATATGCCTGTGTCTTTCCCCTTTCTTCCATTGGTCTTTATCATTGACTGGCCCATTTTTATGCTTTCATTAAATGTGTATCATCATCAACAATATGGAATACAATTTTCTGTCTTGAAATTTTATAGATCATACCAATAATCTTTACGTTTTGACAACTTCCTTTTTCTTTTACCGCATATAGTTTCAGATGTTTATCTGTGTTGACATATGTGAGTCTAGTTTGTTTACTTTAGGAAGTACTATACTCTTTGCTTTTGATTAATGCAACAATGTTCGAACAGCATCCTTTATACAAGTCTGTTTATGTACACATATATAAGACTTTAGCCAGAACAAGTCACCCAGAAATGGACTTCCTGTTTGTAGGACAGACTCATTTTCATTTCAGTAGATATTCTCTTACAAGGACATCACAATTTTTCTCTCTCCCTTCATCCTTTACCAGTTTCAGCTTTTGTGACCAGGTCCACTTTGCAGCATAGGCTATGCCTAGACTGATAGTAAACTTGCCTAAGCATTCCAACTGGAGAGACGGCCCAAAGTTTCAGAGCACTTGTTGCTCCTGCAGAGGAACCAGGTTTGTGGCTCAGAATCTGTAGCTCCCATTTCATGGGATCTGAAACCCCATTTTGAACTGTGGGCACCAGGCATATACATGGTGCAAACACAGAAAGCAGGCAAAACACATATAATGTAAGATAAATACATATAAATCTTTTAAAAATTTAAAGAGGGTTAAATCTGCTTTTATCAGAAATCTAATGATGTGCATGTGTTGAGACATGGGTCTTAGCCTGAACCCTCTAAGTAAACCAGACTGGTCTAGAGCTTATTACAATCCTTCTTTCTTAGCCTCTCAAGTGCTAGGGGTCACAGGTGTGCACCACTATATTAAGTTAAAATTTACACTTTTTTTTTTTTTCCGAGACAGGGTTTCTCTGTGTAGCCCTGGCTGTCCTGGAACTCACTCTGTAGACCAGGCTGGCCTTGAACTCAGAAATCCACCTGCCTCTGCCTCCCTAGTGCTGGGATTAAAGGCGTGGACCACCACTGCCCGGCAAATTTACACTTTCATGAAAAGTAAAAATTCTCTTTCTAAAAAAATTTTATTTATTATTTATACAGTACTCTGCCTACATGTATGCATTCAGGCCAGAAGAAGGGATCAGATCTTATTACAGATGGATATGAGCCACCATGTGGTTGCTGGGAATTGAACCCAGAACCTCCAAAAGAGCAGCCAGCACTCTTAACCTCTGAGCCATCTTTCCAGCCCAAAGTAAAAAATCTTATTCTCCACAATTTAAGCAAAAACTTTTAAAATATATTATTATTATTTGTGTGTACCTGTGCGTGCGTGCGTGCTTACACATGTACAGAGGCTAGAGGTCTACATCAGTGGTCTTCCCTCTATTTTCTACCTACTTTTTGAGAAAGTAAACTTTCTCTTTCACTGAACCCAATCTAATGATGCATTAGGCTGGGTAGCTACTAAATTCCAGGGATCTACCTGCTAGCACTGGGATTACTGATTCTTGGCTTTCTATGTGGGTAATGGAGACCCAAACTTGGATCCTCATATTGGTGCAGCATGCACTTTAATTCTAAACTATCTCAAATCAAAATAATATCCTAAAGTGTAAAAAAAAATTATAAAGTTTACAAAAATGTCAGGATTCTGAAAATGAATAATTCAAATACAAACCATTTAGTCAAATGCAGTTGCTTAAAATTGTTTGTTTTATGTGTGTATAAATATATTATCCAGTCACTCCCTAGTATGCATATATATTTGGTTCTTCATATCAAAGGGTTCTGCAATCTGTATATGCAAACACTATACAATGAAAATATTTGAAAACATTTATCTGTATTGACTACTGTGATTATTTCCTAAACAGTAAAGCATAGTAAATATTTATATAGTATTTCCATTGAATTAGCTATCATAAGTACTCTACAGACATTTAAAAATGTAGAGAAGTTATACACAAACTTAATTATTTTACATGAAGAATTTGAGCATTCTCAGGGTTAGGTATAGGTGGGTTGAATTTTCCAAGGAAATAAAAAGATGATTGTATTACATATAGGCAAGTTTACAGAAACAGTTTAGAAGACATAACATAAGATCTTAACAATTCTAGACCGTTATCTATCCATTTGTTTGTTTATTGGCAGGATCTCAATACATAGCTCTGGCTGGTCTAGAAAGAACCTTGCTATGCAGGCCATAGCCTCACAGGAATCAACCTGCTTCTGCTATGAGTGCTAGGACGAAAGGTACATGCCACCACACCCAGGCTACATGACAGACTTTCTTAAGACTTAATTTTTGTGTATGTTTGTGTGCTTGAGTGTGTGTTTGTTCACCATGTGTAACTGCCCATAGAGGATAGAACGGAGTGTCAGATCTATGGAACTAGAATTACAAGAGGCTGCAAACAGACAAGGTATGGTCAGTGGGAAGTGAATCTAGGTTCTCTCTCTCTCTCTCTCTCTCTCTCTCTCTCTCTCACAGAAGTATTTATTTTATGTATGTGACTACACTGTAGCTATCTTCAGACATACCAGAAGAGAGTGTTGGAACCCATTACAGATGGTTGTGAGCCACCATGTGGTTGCTGGGAATTGAACTCAGGACCTCTGGAAGTGTAGCCAGTGCACTGAGCCATCTGTCCAGCCCCTAGGTACTCTTAAAGAGTATCAAGTAACCTTAACTACTGAGCCATCTCTTCATCCCCTAGACTTTAAAAAATTATATATAGTAATCATTTTTCCTTTTCTTAATTTTAGGGATTTCTATGTGTTTGTATATATGTGCACATGTGTGTCCATGTGCATTTACAGGCCAAGGACTAATGCTGGTTAACTTCCTTAGTCATACTTTGCCTTATTTTTTAAGCCTGGGTCCATCACTGAACCTGTAACTCACAGATATTGCTCAATTGCCTTGTTAGCAAGGCCCAGAGATCCTTCTGTCTTCACTTCCCCCGTGCTGGGATTAAAAACATGAACCACTTCACCTGGCTTTTTACATAGGTGCTTGGGATCAAATGCAATTTTCATGATATCCCTGTAAGCATTTGTATGCTTTCAAATCTTCACACACATAAACTCATGAAACCCCGAGCACAGTCAGGTTATAGAACAGCTCCTGTATCCACAAGGTAACTCTGCGTTGGCCTTTACAGTCAGGTCTTGGCACTCACTCAGCTGCTCTCTAATACACAGTATAAGCTTCTCAGCAAGTACAAGGCCAGCCTAGGCTACAAGGGACACTGCCTCAAAAAAATAAAATAAAGAACAACAACCCAGAACCATAGTTTATTTATTCATCCAAGGAAGTTACAGGGTTGTTTCCAGTTTTAACAATTATGAGTAATGCTACAATAAACATGATTTGCAGGCTTTATTGTAAACATAAGTTTCCAATATCCTAAGAAAAATAACTAGGATTATAGGGAAATATATGAAGCATTTTTTACCTAGAAAATGTCAAACTCTTTTCTAAAGCAGTACCATTTTGCACTAATCCTAACAACAAAAGAAGATTACACTTGTTTTGCATTCTTGTCAGGATTTGCTAGATCAATCTTCCCTCTCACTCCTGTTATGGTCTGACACCCTTACAATAGCTGTAGCCATTTTGTTCGATGTCTGCCAGCTATTTCAGATTCTTGCTGTAACATGCCTGCCAGTCTTTGATACAGATAAGTGACTTGCCTCGAGGATGTGCTGACCACATACCCTGTTTTGTTCTGTATGGTCTGAATGTTTTGTATGAGGTTTGTTAATCTTAAGAAATTCCACAAAGCTTCACATAGGATCCATCAAAGCAAAGGTAAATATGAACTATTATGTCTAAAATATTGAGTCAGAGCTGACTACTGGGCAGCCCTTCCTGCACCTATGCATGAGCTCACTGTGGTTTTTGTAGCTAACAGTGAAGAATGCTGCTAATAAGCAAAAAAAAAAATTATGATTATACTACTCGTGCTCTGTTCTCTCGGTGTTCTGAAACTCTCCTGTTCACAACTCATCCGCCGCTCTCTTGCATTACTCAGGGCCGTTACTCAGGACCGGTCAGCCTAACAGTCAGCTGGTAATACTTTGCCCAGTAAGCCGACTGCTCTTCCCCTTGCCCTTTACACTTTGGAAAGTCTACCCTGAGAGCAGACTACGACTGCAATTAGGTTCCCGAGTCCTTTCTGCAGTCCTGGACGTCCAGTATGGTGTGGTTTCAATAAACTGTTCTTGCTTAACTGAGTTTGCTTTGAGTGGCAACTCCCTGAACCCCAACAACTCCCTCCCCATTCTTCTAATAAGAACACACTGAGCCGGGCAGCACTCGGGAGGCGGAGGCAGGCGGATTTCTGAGTTCGAGGCCAGCCTGGACTACAGAGTGAGTTCCAGGACAGCCAAGGATACACAGAGAAACCCTGTCTCGAAGGAAAAAAAAAAGAAAAGAAAAAAGAATACAATGACATTTTATTGTCTTTGAGTCAGTTTTGTATTTAAGGTGCTTCATCCTCTCCTGGCCGACTATAGAATATCAGTTATTTCTTCCTCCAGTGTTTGGAAGAATTTGCCAGCCAAACCACATAGACCTCAAATTTCTTTTGGAAAAATATGAAACTATGCTAATTTTATTTTGTTCTGAAAAACCAGAACTCATATATTCCTGGCTGTTCTGAAATTTGCCATATAGACTACAGTGGTCTTGAACTCACAGAGATCTACCTGCCCCTGCATACCAAGAACTGGTTCAGCCTGAGTCGAATTCTTCGGATTTTTTATCAGTTTGTGTTTTATGGTCTATAATGATAATGATATACCTCTTTAATTTCTAATTCTTTTACCACTAGGTCAAACTGATTACCAATTTATGAATTTTACTGAACACTTTTAGAAATTTTCTTTATGTATTCTCTCAAAAATAAGAGTATTATATTTATTTCATTTTGTGTTTAAGTGCATGAAGGTTGAAGGACAGCCTTTAAGAATCAGTCTCTCCTTCCACTATGTGGGTCCTGCAATTTAAACTTCAGTCATCAGGGTGGGAAGCAGGCACCCAATGTCTGCTAAGCCATCTCACTGGGAGAATACCTGCTTAGTATGCACAATGTCCTGGGTTCCACTGCCAGAACCATGAAAAATAAAAAATAGAAACAAACATTGAAGCCTCATAAAGTGGCATAGTATTTGATCCCAGGACTTGGGAGGCATAAGAAGACGGATCTCTGAGAGTTCAAGGCCAACCTGGCTTTATAATAATGAGTTAAGTACCGGATGGTAACACCCTGCCCCCCCCCCCCCCCCAAACACCACCACAAAAGAAAAAAAGAAAGAAAGAAAGGGAAAAGAAAAAACGAACACTGGAGAACTATCCAGAAAGAGTGAGATTCTTATTGCAGCTCTTGTTATTAATTTCTAAGCCTTTGTATGTTCTTTGGAACATGAAGAATTTTAGGTTAGAATATATTAAACGATACATTACTTGTTCAATCTGTTTTTCCATTTCTTTATGCTGTTCAAGATGGATTTTCTTTGCTTTTTCAAAAGCAAAACAAATTTTCTCATGCTCTGTGTTGATATTGGATTCTAGGCTTCTTACTTTTTCATTTTTCTCCTAGAAATAAAAATAGTGGAAAGAATATAAGTAAAACCCAGAAACCCAGGTGGAGGTAAAAAAATACATGACTCTAGCAATAAACTTGATTCTTGGCCCTTCCATTCATAGGTAGCCAATGAAGATATATATATATATGTATACACAGAGAGAGAGAGAGAGAGAGAGAGGGAGAGAGAGAGGGAGAGAGGTTTGTTCTGTAAGTTCTGTTACTCTGAAAAATCCTAGCTAATAAGAGGATAGCCACACACACACACACACACCCAAAAAAACCAACAAACCAAAAAACAAACAAAAAACCCACCGGGAATAAATAATCCTGGAACAGAAAATCAAAAGAAGGGAAACACAGGTCTTAGAGAGGTGGCTCAGTGGTTAAGAGCACTGACTGCTCATCCAGAGGTCCTGAGTTCAATTCCTAGCAACCACATGTAATAGGATCTGATGCCCTCCTTTTGCTGCTGATAATAGCCAGGAACTGGTGGCAGACTAGATGTCTGCCAATGGATGAATGAATAAAGAAAATGTGGTACATTTACACAATGTAATATTTCTCAGCTGCTAAAAAAAATGGAATCATGAAATTTACGGGTAACTAGATGGAACTACAAAAATTCATCCTGAGGTAACTCAAGATCCAGAAAAACAAATATGGTATGTGTTTATTTATATGTAGATGTTAGCTGTCAAGTCATTGACATGCAAGTTATAATCTGTAATAACTGAAGAGATTAGGTAAGGTACAGAGTAAGAGACAGGGGGAACGGCTCTCTCTAGGAAGGGGAAATGGACCAGACAGTTATAGATGGGGTGGGGTGAGGGTTGACTGGAATGGACAGATCAATGGAGTGAGTGAGAGAGAAGAGGAGAGGGAAGGAAGGAATGTGAGGAGGGACAGCTAAAACTAAGGGCCACTTGAGGGATCATATGGAAACCTAATAAATTAGAAGCTTATTAAAATATAAACATATATGAATGTGATCTAAATGAAATTGTCAAACAGTCAGGAGACAGAGCCCCAACTGGACATCTCTTATCACCAAATGAGGCTGCCAGTACTGGAAATGGGTTACATCTAATAAGTTGTTGGCCAAAGGGGCCCCATAGAAACCCCCAAACAACTCAGGCTATTTCCAAAACTACTGGTGGCTCTATACAAACTAACGGTAAGGTCATATTGTTGAAGACAGCACCTACACAACTCACTGACTAAGGAGAAGTTGAGCTGGTTCCTACATAGAACCCCTACAGACTAGTATTCATGGTACTGGAGTGTACTCTGGATACCACAGGGGGGAGGGGAGGTAAACCCCAAATCAGCTACAAGTCCTTCCATCCCCAAGAATGACCTGCCTGAAAGATACTCTGTGCAATAGTAGAGCAAAGCTTGTGGGAGTAACCAGCCAATAACTGATCTGACTTAAGGCCTACTCCACAAAATGAAACTCATCCCCAAAATTGCTTGGGTGGCCAAGAAACTGAAACTAGCTAGGACCTAGGGGAAAAACAAACTCTACTATTCTGCTCAAGAAACATAGCAACAAAACGACTCCTGACAACACTATGCTATTCTCATAGATCAATAGCTTCCTCAGCCATTGGAGAAGCTTCCTCCAAAGCAGCTAGTAATAAATGCAGACAGCCCCACTTCCAGACATTATGCAGACGGTGAGAGACCTTGGGAACACTCAGCTGTAAAAGAATGTTTCCACCAAATCCCTCCACTCAGGGCTCAGGAAACTCTGAGTATGAGGAGGCAGAAAAAATATAAGAGCCAGAAGGGATGGAAGACATCAAAGAATCATGTCCTTCTGACTCAACATTGCTGGCCACACGTCTATCTGAATTCAGAGACTGTGGCAGTATGAACAGGGCCTACACTAGTCCACACCATACCTAAGCTGAGAGGAGTAGACACAAACCCCCATCCTAACCCAGAAGCTATCTCCAATTGATAGCCACTTGGAGGTGAAAAATTAGTTTTTTCCAAGGGAGTCTCACTGGGGAGACAATTCGCTCAAGGGTCAGCTCCATGCCCAGCTGTAGATGACCAACATAAATAAATTCAATGACATCTTTGGAGGTTCTTTGTCTCATAACATTAAGTCAGGATACTTTTTTTATTTACCCTTACAGGTATTTTGTGTATATATTATGACTTTTGGTTTTGAGTTTTAATAGGATTCCTGTGTGTGCCAACATGTGTGTCTCTGCATCTATATGCACTTCTTATGTTTCTTCTTTGGCTCTTTTTCTACTTTGGCTGTTTAGTCATATTCCAATTTGTTTGGTTTTATTCTTTATTTTATTTTCTTTATTTTTTTTTAAAGATACATTTATTTTATGTATTTGAGTACACTGTTGCTGTCTTCAGAAACACCAGAAGAGGGCATCAGATCTCATTACAGATGGTTGGTTGTGAGCCACCATGTGATTGCTGGGAATTGAACTCAGGACCTCTAGAAGAACAGTCAGTACTCCTAACTACTGAGCCATCTCTCCAGCCCCTATCTCATTTTACTTTATTATTATGAGATGGGATGGGAGATGGGAAAGGAATTGAGAAGAGGAAGGGGAAGAGGAACTGAATTTAGATTATATTGTATAAAAAAATCTATTTTCAATGAAAGAAAAAACTAAAAATAAATCAGTGATCTCAAAGAGGATAAAATAAGCAAATGTATAAATTAATGACATCAATCCAAGGGTTTTATAAGCATATAAACTATACAGCAAAACACATGAGAAAATAATCAATATGTGCAAAATAAGGTAACATTGTAGATTAAAATCAAACACAGAGAGATCTGGATGCACAGACAGAAATGTTAGAGATAAAAAGCACAATGGATCAAATAAAAAATACAGTTATAGGGGCTGGAGAAATGGCTCAGTGGTTAAGAGCACTGACTACTCTTCTACAGGTCCTGAGTTCAATTCCCAGCAACCACATGGTGGCTCACAACCATCTGTAATGGGATCTGATGCCCTCTTCTGGTGTGTTTGAGGACAGCAACAGTGTACTCACATACATTAAATAAATAAATCTTTTTAAAAAATACAGTTATAGACTTGGACAAGTAGAAGAGAGATATCAGAGATGAAGGAAAGGTAAGAAGAGAAGCAGAAGGAGGGGGAGGAGGACAAGGGGGGAGAGGGAAGAGGGAAGGAAGAGGGAGGGGGAGGGAAAGCAGGGAGGGAGGGAGGGAGATGAAGCAGCAGCAGCACAGCTACAGCTTCCAGAAATCTAGTATACCATTAGGGTACCAAACCTAAGAATCCATTGGGTAGAAGAAGGAGCTAAAGTAAAAACTAAGCCACTCAGAACAATCTATTCCCTGAAACTGCAGCAGAAAACTTAACAAATTTTTAAAAATGGATAGACGCTGAAATGCAAGAGCACAAATGACAGAAGAGACTCTCTACAACATACTCTAGCCAGTATTTCAAAAATACAAAGCAAAGACAGGACAGTAAAATGGTTCAGGGGCAAAGACACTTGGCACCAAGCCTGATGACTTGAATTTAATCCCTGGGATCCACACGGAAAGGAGAGAAAACTGGCTTCTGAAAACTGTCCTCTGATCTCCACATGCACAGGAAGATACTCAGTGTTAGTCTGGCATGGTGGCACATGGCTTCAATCCCAGTTCTCAGGGAGTAGAGGTAGGAGGATCTCTGTGAGTTTAGGTCCAGCCAAGGCTACATAGCGAGAGTGTGTCTTACAACAAACAAACTTAAAAACAAACAGCCCACACCCAGTGTTGATGCCTAGATGTTACACACGCAGTCATGGATGAGTGTGCCCCAATAACACATAAAGACGATGCAACAACTGTAAACGCTCATACACTGAAGGGTAGGTTCAACACTGCACTATTATCTTTAAATCAGTAATATCAATTAGAAACCAACAAAGTAACTTCAAAGTCAAACTATATCATAAATCAAATAGACACAACAACTTTAAAAAAGAAAACGATGAATTTTACCATGAGCTCCTGTTCAAGTTCGGCATTTTTTGCAGCAATGGAAGAATATGCAATAATTTTTTCTTCCAGCTGTTTCTCTAGAATTAAAAGTTGAGAACATTTCTTTGTCATCTGAAAACAAAAACAAAACGCAGCTTTAATAGTAGTGACATGCATCTTAAAATTAAATATCTACTTGTTCCTCATTCCAAACCCTGACTACACTGTAACTAATAAATGAAATTTTTTATAGTAATAGATACTTAGACTATATTGTGAATAATCTCTTAGTTTTATATTACTTGAAAACGAGGCTGGTGATGCAACTCACCAGAAGAGTGCCTTCCTAACATGAGCTAAGCTCTCCGTTCAATCCCAAATATAGAACCCCCCCCCCCAAAAAAAGGACCTAAATTAGAAGAATTCAGAAAAAAAAAAAACAAATCGTAAAAAAAGAAAGTAGAGATAGTGCCCACTTCTTCTACTTACATAATATAAAAGAAATTTAGGTCATAATATATATACAACATAATCCACTTTTTAAAGTGGGTACAGACTGGATTTACTTAATAAAATGTTAACAGCTGTAAATGTTATTTCTGGTTGTGGAATTATCAGTAATCTTTATTTCTTTTCTTCACTGTATTTAATACGTTCAAGAAGACTATGTTATATTTGTTTTGCTTTTCTATGATATATTTATAATGTTTTAAAAGTTATTATAATCAGCACTTCCTGTACTTTTAATTATAAGTTAACTAAATCTCCTTTCCATAGGTATGATAAGTTTCTATGTAAAAAGTATTTTCATTAGAGTTGGTTATAAGCCTGAAAATCCAAAGTCATGAAGCTGGAGACTTGGTTCAGCAGTTGAGAATACTTCCTGCTCTCGCAGAGAACCTAAGTTCAATTACCAAACATCTCAAGCTACTGCCAAGGCTACTGATGGTAAAGCCCTATTATTGAAGACAACAGCTATATATCTCATCGACCATGGATTGAGCTGGTGCCTAACTAGAGCCTCTTGCACCCCTGCTGACTGGTGTTCATCAAACTGGAAGGTACTCTGCATGCTACTAGAGGAAAAAGGTAACCATCAACCTAGCTAAAAACCCTGCAATCTAAAACAGTGGCCTGTGGGCAAAAGATGCTGGTGTAATAGTGGCACAAATGTAGAGATAACCAACCCCTCTCTGACTGGATTCAAGGTCCACTCTACAAGGTGGAATCCATGCCTGACACTGTTGTGGTGGCCAAGAACCCAAAAAGGAATAGATAGGCCATAGACTTAGGGAAAAACCAAATACTATTGCTCTGTTAAAGGACAGATCAATAAAATGCATCCTAATGACCCTGTGCTATACCCACAGACCAGTGCCTCATCCATCCGTTATCAGAAGTCCCTCTTGCAGTATACGTAGCACAGAGGCTAGTGTCTTTAGGTAGAGGAGGAGGGTTTGGGTCCGTTTGTCATTGGTTTTTGGGGGGGTGTTTTGCTTTGGTTTTGGTTTTGGTGTATATGTGTTTCTTTTGGGTTGGGGGAAGCTGTTTGCGTGCTGTTTTGTTTTTCTCTCTTTTGTTTGCCTGTCCCTTTTTTATTACAAAGAGAGAGAGACAGAAATGGCACGGGGTTTGGTGGTTTGGGAGGTGGGGAAGATCTGGGATGAACTGGGGGAAGAAAAGTATTATCAGAATATATTATAAAAAAATTCCAACTTAAAAAGATTTATTTTGGACTGGAGAGATGGCTCAGTGGTTAAGAGCAGTGACTGCTCATCCAGAGGTCCTGAGTTCAATTCCCAGCAACCACATGGTGGCTCACAACCGTCTGTACTGGGATCTAGTGCCCTCTTCTGGGGTGTCTGAAGAAGGCTACAGTGTACTAAAATACATAAAATAAATGAATAATTCTTTTTAGAAAAAAGGTTTATTTTAAGGGGCTTATGAGAAAGTTTCTAATCTATGAATAAAAAACATTCACAATGTGAAGAAGAAAGTTTTCTCAGACAAAAACTGTAAGAACTTTATTACTAGTAGACTTGCACTAAAAACTTTTTAAAAGTTACTACAGGCAGAAGAAATATGCTATATAGAAATTAATAAGATAAACATAAAACTTTTTTAAAAAGTAAATGATGAGACAATGAAAACATGCATCATTATCTTTTCAGATAATTACCACAGTATCAGATTCAAATGTAATGTTTTAAAATGAGAATTCATGAGTTAAACCGACTGAAGCACAATTGCTAGAATCTCAGAAACCTAGAAGTTAACAGATTTCCTACGAGGCTCTGATGTTAGTAAAAACTTGAATTCCTCTATTATCACTCTTTTTCTTCCAATCACAATCTAAGACCTACAAACATGTATTATTAGTAGTAGTATATTAACTTGTGTTTTGCTAGTTCCATCAAATTTGAGAACTTTTAGCTATAAGGTAGTATTTTCCTACTTTCAATATAAATCAAACATACATACATACATTTCCAATATGATTTTCAAAGAATTTATAACTTATATGGTACCATTTTCCAAAGTCTTTTTTTTTTTTTTTTTTGGTGGTGGGGGGGTTGAGTCAGGGATTCTCTGTGTAGCCCTGGCTGTCCTGGAACTCACTCTGTAGACCAGGCTGGCCTCAAACTCAGAAATCCACCTGCCTCTGCCTACAGAGTTCTGGGATTAAAGGCATGCGCCACCACTGCCCGGCTTGAACTCAGGGCCTCTGGAAGAGCAGTCCGTGCTCTTAACCTCTGAGCCATCTCTTCAGGCCCCAAAGTCTTATAATCTAGATTTCAACAGTAACAAAGCTCATAGCAATACTATGCTTCCATCTCAAGGTTTCAGCACTTATACCCAGGTAAGTCCAAACTTACTTCATTTTCTAGTTTGCTAGCATTTGAAGCTTTCTCTAGCAGTTCCTCTTGAATTAGCTGAAACTGACTAGTTCTGTGTGCCATGTTGACCTTCAAGTCAGAGTTTTCAGCTTCTATCTGTATCAGCTTAGCACGCAGTTCTTCTATTCCAGTAGCAAGTCGCTCCTTCTCTCTTTCATACTGCTTGTTCACAGTCTGTTGATCTCGATTCTTTATACTTTCTGAAATAAAACACAAAAGAAAAATTGCTCTAAATAAAAGTTCAAGAGTCAAAAACTTAAATGTTGAAAGATTTAATAATGAAGTTTAGTTTATAATATAAACAATTATAGGATATGCAAATTAGTAGGTATAATATAGCATATCAAAAAACTTTAGGACAAAAACCATATGACCATCTCAATTAATGCACACAAGGCCTTCAATAAAGTTCAACATTCTTTCATAATAAAAAGACCTAAAGAAACTAGGCATAAAAGGACTACACATTACCATAATTAAAGCTGTATACAAAACTTTTGGCCACTATTACACTAAATGGGAGAAAATGAAGAACATTTCATCCAAACCTGGAATGAGACAAGAGGGATCATTGTCCTGTCTTGACAGTCTTAAAGTCTTAGCTAGAGCAAGAAGACAAGAAAAAACTGGGGAGGGGGAGATGCAGATAGGAAAGAAGTCAAATCATCCCAATTTGCAGACAATGTGATCTAATATTTAAAGTACCTAGAAATAACCTGAGGTGATGAAATACCTCTATAATGAAAAATTTAAGAGACAGTAGGAAGAAACTGAAGAGAATATTAGTTGGAAAGATCTCCTATGCTCATGGATTGGCAGAATTAATATTGTGAAAATGACTCTAGTACTCAAAACGAACTATAGATTCAACTCAATAATTATCAATCAAAACTCCAAAGATTTGCCGGGCAGTGGTGGCGCACGCCTTCAATCCCAGCACTCGGGAGGCAGAGGCAGGTGGATTTCTGAGTTCGAGGCCAGCCTGGTCTACAGAGTGAGTTCCAGGACAGCCAGGGCTACACAGAGAAACCCTGTCTCGAAAAACCATAAAAAAAAAAAAAAAAAAAAAACTAAGATTTTTTTTCAGAATTAGAAAACTATTTTAATAATTATATGTAATCATAAATGATAATAACCAGACAAAGCTTAGCAGAAAGAATACTAGAGGTATTACAACACTTGACCTCAAATTACATTATAGAACTATAGTGTTACAAACAGCACGGTACTACTGAACATGGCATCCCACGCCTTTGCTCCCAGAACTTGGGAAGCAGAAGCAGGTGGATCTCTAGTAAGCACAAGGCCAGCCTGGTCTACATAGGCAGACCCTGTCTCAAAAACAAAAGAAAACAAACAGACGACAACCACAACAGCACAGTACTAGCACCATAAAGAAGCCCACGTAGGGAGAGCCACTCACTTTTTGATGAGTGTCAAAAACACACATTAGAAAAAAGACAGAATATTTTAAGAAAATGTGCAGGGAAACATGGATTTCCATGTAAAGAAAAATGAATTAGATCTCTCTCTTTTATCCTGTATAACAATTCAAGTTGAACAAATACCTTAATGTAAAACCTGAAATTCTGAAGTTACCTGAGGAAAATACTGTAGAACACTTCAGGATATAGGTATAGGGAAGGATTTTACGAACTCCAGTTGCAGAGATAATAATCATAAGAATTGATAAATCAGATTAGTATGAAATTTAAAAGTTTCTACATGGTGAATCAATCATTAGAATAAAAAGACAATGTATTGCACTCTCTGCCAACTACAGATCAGACACATGAATAATATCTAGAATATGAAATAACAGTAAATATTAAACAACAAAACTCTAATCAATAAATGGGTTAATGAAGTGGATAGAGTGCTTAACATAAAAAATACAAATGGCCCATAAAGGTTTGAAAGTGAGTTCAACATATTAAGCCATCAGGGAAATACATACTAAAATTGCCGAGGGAGTCCCCCACACTAGTAGAATGGCTAATATCAGAACAAATGACAATATGCAGTAACTATGGACATCAATATAGAAGTTTTTCTTTAAAGGAAAGTCAGTATGCGTGTGTGCATGAGTAAGTGCCACAGAATGCACGTGGAGCACAGAGAACACCTTTCTAGAATCAGTCCTCTCTCTCCTCACTGTGGGGCCCAGGAACTGAGCACAGGTGTTCAGGCTTTGTGGCAAGCACCTTCACCCACTGAGCCAACTTGCCAAACCTGGAAGTCTGCAAACCTCTATAGTCAACATATGACCCAGCCAGACCATTCCACATGCAGGAAACTCTAAGTCAACACACAGGATACTTGCACATCGTGTTTATTACTACATAGAAGAGGCATAAAGAATGGAATTAGACTGTTTTCTGGAAAGTAGGTACAAATGGAGATTATAATGTTGAATGAAATCAGCCAAGCACCGTGTTTTTTCTTCTCATATGTACAACTCAGATTTCAATTCTAAATGTTTGTGACAGTGCACAGCACACATGTGTAAATCATGACATTAGAATGAGAGAGGAGAGGCCCGGCAGTGGTGGCACACGCCTTTAATCCCAGCACTTGAGAGGCAGAGGCAGGCGGATTTCTGAGTTCGAGGCCAGCCTCAATTTTAAAAGTGTATTTTTTCCTACTCGCTTGTAGAACTAGAAAGGCCCCATGCTGTCAGAATTAAAACAACACAAATAACAATCGCATATATTTGAAGACTGTAATACTATTCTTTCAATAATTGCTACAATAAATATATTGAAACTCAACAGGTATGAAGAAAATGTAAAACTAAAACTATCAACCTAGTATAACTGATATTTTAAAAGATAGGGAAAGGGGCTGGGTTGATGGCTCAGCAGGTAAGAGGTCTTACAGAACACCTGTCAGGCAACTAACTCATACTTGCTTGTAAATCAGCTCCAATCTGATACACTCTGCTGGCTTCTTCAGTCAACTGCATTCATATGTACAAACTTCTACAAAATGAGACACACATCTCTGAGTTCAAGCCTAGACTGGTCTATAATAGCAAGTTCCAGGCCAGCAAGGCTGACATGAAGCCTTGGGCTTCTAATAACTACTACTAAAACAGTAAATAAGAAAATTACATAAAATATGTTCCATGACTAGTACTAGTGACTTAAAAGATATTGTGAAAATCTTGGAATACTAAGCAAAATAAATCAGACTCAGAAACACAAGCACAAAGCCCAAAATTCAATCACTAAAGAAGCAATCGATTTGTTTGAAGTGTATAAAATGATAATACAACATAAACAGTGGGATGCCAAGCACTGCTTAAAGAAAAGTTTATCCTTTCAAGTGCTCATACCTGGAAAGAACAGCTTTCACTTTTAAGAGAATTTAGCAAAGGGCTGAGACTATAGTTCAGCCCCTGGCTCAATCCCCAGCACTGAAAAGCAACAACAGAAAATTAAAGCTAAAGAAAACTGAAAAGGCCTATAAAGGATTCTGATATAAATGTTACATGTTTTGGCTATGGTGATGGTAACAACTGCATAAACATACTTAAAACAAACATGTAAACCATGCATGCAAGAAAATATATATATTTGTTTTTTTTTTTAAAGACAGGGTTATACTATGTAGCTCTGACAGTCCTTGGACTATGTACACCAGGCTGCCATTGAATTCACAGAGATCCACCTGCCTCTGCCTCTGAAGTGCTGGAATTAAAGGTGTGTGCCATCACACTCAGCAACCCAATTGCATATTTGAAAGAGGTACATCTTATTGTATACATTTTGTTTCAGCAAAATTATTTTTTAAACAATGCAAAGTCTAAGAACTACACAATAATTCTTGTCTTTACAAACCATAGGAATTGATAAGACTAAGAGATTTTAATATTATCAATTAATAATCTTTTCCTTTAAAATACTATCAGCAAAAGCTAATTGTCATTTATTAAAGTAATTCAATGTAATATACTCACCCAGTTGACTACCACCTAGTTTTACAGGCTCTGTTTCTAAAGTGTTTACTCTGCCACATTCTTGACTATCATTAGCAACATTTTGAGACAACTGATTGACAGTCAGATTTGCACGAAGATTTTGAATTTCAGCCTCTTTTATTGCGAGCTTAATCCTAGCACAAAAGAAAAGAAGCCAGAAGTTATTACTTAAGGCTTTTGTTTTTGTTTTCGGAGACAGAGTTTCTCTGTAGCCCTTGTCCTGGAACTTGCTCTGTAGACTAAGCTGGCCTCAAACTCAGAGATCTACTTGCCTTGCCTCCCAAGTTCTAGGATTAAAGGCATGCATCACAGCACCCTAGCTAAAACACAAAAGTTCTAACAAGCCACTAGTTGGACTATAAACTGCTTCAGCCCTTTAAAAACATAATAAAAGCTAGTAAAATTGAAAATATACTCTACAACCTATAAATTTCACTTCAAAGAATTCATATCAAAGAAACCTTCACATATAAGACTGTCAAAGGATCAAAGGATTTACAACTTGTAATTTTTTTTTTTTTTTTTTAAGAATAGATTTGAGGGCTGGAGAGATGGCTCAGAGGTTAGGAGCACTGGCTGCTCTTCCTAAGGTCCTGAGTTTGAATCCCAGCAACCACATGGTGGCTCACAACCATCTGTAATGGGATCTGATGCCCTCTTCTGGTGTTTCTGAAGACAGCTACAGTGTACTTACATATAATTAAAGAATAAATAAGTAAATCTATCTTTAAAAAAAAAGAATAGATTTGAAACAACCACACACAAAAAAGAATCAATTTTAACTTAGGCAGCCAGTATTTTATAAGATTTTCTGGAATTTCTTATATGTTTTAAACTAATCAACTAACCATCTTAGTTTAAAAACCAACAGAACATTCTAACTTTAAAAATTGAAAAGTATACCTCAATTCAGAAATCATCAACTTATTTGCTACACAGCAGCCAATGTACTTGTCCTCCTTGTCAGACACACTATTCATCTGGTGCTTAGAAAGAGATAACTTAAAGCCGACTATTTCTCTTTTTAACTGTAAGTGTAAAAACAAACATTTATAAACTTAAAATATGTATGTGATACAACTGTTTTCTTAACACTCAGCTCGAAAAACTATGAATTTCATGGAAAGAATCTGGTACTTATCAATAGAATGTATAAGCATGTTTGAATTACACAAATTAATATGAATACATTTGAAAACATAATAATTAAGACAAAATTATATTATGAACACAGTTGTTTTCAATAACTCATTAAGCAAAGTCATTCTAGGTGCATTTATACATAGCAATATTTAAAATATAGATAAAGGGCTGGAGAGATGGCTCAGTAGGTAAGAGCACTCACTGACTGTTCTCCCAGAGGTCCTGAGTTCAATTCCCAGCAACCACATGGTGACTCACAACCATCTGTAATGGGATCTGATGCCCTCTTCTGGTGTGTCTGAGGACAGCTACAGTGTACTCATACAAATAAAATAAATAAATATAAAAATAATAGGGATAGAAAAAATACACATAAATTTCAAAATAGTACAGAATTTTAAGACAAAGAACAAAACATCCAATGACTAAAAACTTCAAACAATAACCATCTCATGCTTTCTAGAAATTAAAAAAAAAATTCACATCTCCAAATCAGACTTAGCACTTTATGAAACAAAGGATCAAACATGGATAGTAGCCACTTTCAGAATCAAATGTGAAGTCGTTCTTGACACTGAACACAAATAAGGATTTCAATTTAAAATGAGTATATTAAAATGAATATATATATATCTACATATTATGTTTCAGTCTTTAAAGGGAACAAATAGTATACTAAAATCTTGGTAAGTAACAGTTAAGAAAAGCAGATAAAAACCAAGGCAAGGAGCTGAGAACCTATCCCCACTAGCTGACTGTTAAATGAGTGTTTCCCTGCGCCCATATCTTTTCACTAGTCAAATAACATTATCAAATCCAATGATTTCCAAGTTCCTTTCGGCTTCATACTTCCATGAGCAACAATACTTTAAAACCTGTAAAATCTGCCATGCAGTCTACCATCCATTCCTAAGTGAAACAAACCATGACATATGTGTGTCACTTTCTCATTCTTACCTTATTTCATACCTGTCAATGTCAAATCTCTTCACCTATCTAACTTCACTGACATACATAAATATTTAAAATTCCATGCTATTTTAATAACAATATATAAAACTGATCATTAGCAATCAAAAAAAAAATTGAAAACTATCATGAAATACCAGTTCACATAGACTAAGATGGACATAGCGAGACACACAACAAATGTCAACAGGGATGCAGAGAAAAAATGGGGGCTAGAAGAATTCTAAACATTTTGACATAAATTTACTATATTTCCAAAAAATTTTACTAGTATCTATCCAAGAGAAATTAGAACATGCTAACAAAAAGACTTCTATGCCAATATTCACAGCAGCATTACTTATACAGACTAAAAGCAGAAATAATCCAAATGTTCACCAACTGGTGCTTAAATAAGACACAATACATGTGCACAATTGAATACTCTTCAAAACTAAAAAGAAATAAAATACTAATATGTCTCACTGTGAATGACCTTCAAAATACAAAAACAGATGCAAGAAAATCCACATGCTGTTGTAACTATATTCATATGAAATGTCCAGAAAAGACAAATCCATAGAAATACAAACTATTATTGGTTTCCCAGAGTGGAGGGCATTAATTGTAAAGCGGCACAAGGGATGTTTTAAAAAAGATATGCAAGACTGGACTGTGGTGACTGCTACAGACCTGTAACTCAGCTCAATAGTATACTTTAAAGGAGCGCCTTTTCAACACGTAATTAATCCTTCAATAAAACTCTTCAGAAACTCTGTGCAGTTCCTACGTATGCATCTCAGAGAGCAAGAAAAGGTGAGAGAGTAGAAAGGTGAGAGTGAGGGAAATAGGTACTAGACAAAAAACCTCTGAGCAAACAAGGACAAGCACAAGGCTTGGAAAGTAGCCACAGAATGACCGGCGCTCTCTAACACAGCAGGTTCCCGTTCCACTGCAGTCGGTTGCTACACTGCTTTCCTACCATACTTACTGGTATCTGGGATACCGCTTTTTCTAAAGTCCTCAGTTCCACCCTTGCATTATCAACATCCTGCTGACACAACTCCAGTTGTTCATTCTGTGTCGCAACACGAACCTTCAACTCTCGATTCTCATTTATTAAAGAAAACTTTTCTCGTAATATTTCATCTTTGTCCTCTAACTCAGTCTCTAGCTTCAGAATACATTGTCTAGATTCAGTCAACTGTGACATGACTTCTGAATTTTTCAGTGCCATAATCCTTAATTTTTCTTTTCCACTGTAATGTTCTTCTTTTAACTCCCTATAAAGAAAAAAGCATTAAAATGAAATAGGTACACATTTTCAATAATCACCTTTATATATATACATATATATATATAGTCGCTTTAAACCAAGGACACAACAACAAAACATGGAAAAGTAGAGGCCAATATCCTACCCAAAAACAGCAAAAATCCTCAACAACATGCCAGGACACTGAAGACAGCCCATACTGAAGATAGGCACGATGACCCAATGGCATTTATCCTAGGGGCGACAGGCATAGTAGCTCACATGTATTACCAGCAACCAAGAGATGAAGGCAAAACAACTATTCCAAGTTTGAGCAGAGCCTGAGCTATATACAGTGCCTCTAGTCTAGCCTGGGCTACAGTGTGAGAAAGAAAGGAGAAAAGGATAGTAACAACTGGTAGATGAGTCGTAAGCTCTGAGGCAAGCAGGGAACCACTGAGAGCTGTGTCCTGATTATAAGAATGCCTCGCTGAGGTTAAACGTCCTTAAAGCTGCAGCTGTATTCTTCCCACTAACAAGAAACGGAGGTGCCGGGGCACTTTCCTAACTGCTACACATGTATACTAACAAAACACTGCATACTCAAAGGATCTTTACAACACTGTGGTTTTGACAACTGCCCCTCTCATCTTTGTGAACTTTCAAGAGGATCTGTGGGAAGATCTTGTTGACCATGATCTGGAAGGGGGAAAGGTCACTACACCCACATGAATATGCCATCCACTACAAAAATATTTGTAAGGATCCACACAGAGAACTAAGGGCTATTATTCTGCTGCCTCAGGACAACCCACCCCAATCTCTCTTGGGTGTGCATGTTTTGCTTTGCTTTGCTAAGTAAACTTCTGCTTAAACTGTATGTCTCTAGAATGAATTTCCTCTGAGAACAAATTGGAAAGAAAAATATTCATGCTGGGCATAGTGCTGTCCATCTTTAATCTCAGGAGGTAGAATCAGGTAGATCTGAGGTCAACCTGGTCTACAGAGTAGGTTCCAGTACAGTCAGGGCTACACAGAGAAACCCTGTCTTAAAAAGAAAAGTCTGGAAAAAAACAAACCAAACACATAAAAAGATAGGAATAAATAATTAAAACCAGGCAGAAATTACTGGGAATAGAGGCGCTGGTCTTTAATCCCAGAATTTGGGAGGCAGAGGTAGGCAGATCTCTGAGTTAAAGTCCACCCTGGTGTACAGAAAGAATTCCAGGACACCCAGGGCTGTTACATAGAGAAATCATCTTGGAAAAAGAAGGCAGGAGATTATTGAAATGGAAACAAACAAATGCAAAGAATCAATAAGACAAAGAGTAGGTAGTTTGAAAAGAAAACCAAAGGCCGGAGAGACAACTCAGAAATTAAAAGCCTCTGCTACTCTAACACGGGAACTTAGGTTCCAATCCCAGCACCCATGTCTGTCAGGTGGCTCATAACTGTCTGTAAGTCCGGCTTTAGAAACCCCATGCTCTCTTCTGACCTCCAAAGACACTGTACTCACGAGTACAACACCTCGCCCCAAAACAGACACACGAACCTTAAAATAAAAACAAAATATTTTCAAAAGCTATTTTATAAAATATGAAATGAAAATTTTAGTGGTCAAGCATCTCATCATCAGAGTATAGTTAGTAGCATTTCATTTCTCAAAGTACATGCTATAATTGATAGCATGAGGTCCTAGGAATTACTCTAGTAACTTTATCTCATCTACCAAAATACTAATGTATCCATTCTTAAGGAAAATGTGCTATAGCATACAATTAGACCAAAAAAAAAAAAATTATTCTCTCTACCTTAAGTCTGAGATGATAAAAGCAGATTAATATTACCTTCTGAAAGTTGACCAAAATTATTAGTTATGAAAAATATTATATTGTATAGAGTACCGGAGTCAGAAGACCCAGTTAACATCTTTAACCTAATTTAACCTAAATTTTTTAAAATTCATCCATCATCATTATTAGTGTGTGTGAGGGAGAAAGGGACAGAGAGGCAGAGACTGGGGGCAGCAGGTGCCACTGCACTTATGTAAAAGTTGACGGACACTGTATGGAACTGGTTCTCCCTCTCCTTTTATGGAGCACCAGCAGCCAGACCCGGATCAGTGGATTTATGCAGGAGGTGTCTTTATCTGTTAAGACACCTCATCAGTCCCTATCTACCTTCTTGACTATGGAAAAATAGTGCCTACTCTTTGAGCCTGTTCTTTTATAAATGAAAAAAATTGCACTGAGTGATTTTCTTCCTATTTAAGCATCTTTACTAGCTAGCTAATGCAATTACACTCTAAAAATATTTTGTCTGTATTGATCTGCATTATTCTATATTTACAAATGTGTTAGAATTAAGATACCTTATATTAAAATTAGTTTTATACCTAGAAAATTTCAGTCACAAATCTTAGCCTTCTACTTAACTAAAGAGTCCATATTTACAATAAAAAAGTTTTAAATATTTCCTTCTTTCCCATTTGCACATCAAAAATATTTTTTCCCGTAATAAAGTACCTGAATTTTTCTTTCAAAATTTCAAGTTCACTTTTATACAGATTACACTTTTCTTGAAGCCTCTTATTTTCCTTTTCACAGTTACAAAGATTTCTCTCTAATATTTCTTCTTCAACTTGAACCTAAAACAAAAAATTGTTTTAAGTGAATATACTACTATAATCATAAGTTTTACATTGTTTCAAGCTAAAACTATGAGTAGTGATTTTGGAAAGAAATAGGAATAGGTTAATTATTTCTTATATTTAGGTCCTTGGTACTGTGGTGAAAAGAAACAACATAACACAAAAGACAAGAAGGAAGATGTTGCTACTCACTCAGAAATGCTTAAGGGCCAGTAACAGATTGGCAAGAATGATGTCACCTGAAGGCAAAATGTTCAGGCTAAACATGAACAAGGCAAGCAACTCAAATAGGGATTGCACATCCAAGTAATTCAATGAATGTGTTTCAAAAATGTAATTTTTGAAAATTTAAAATACTCTCAATGAAATAGATAATCCACATGGCAAACAAGGTAGCTCGGTATGGGTACTTTCTGTTTAACCATGTAAGCCTGACAACTTAAGTTTCTTCCCTGGAACCCATATGTATTGGTTTAAATGAGACTAGCTTCCATAGACTCGTGTTTGACCAACAGGTCCCTGGTTGACGGAACTGTTTAAGAAGGATTGGTAAGTGTGGCCTTATTGAAAGAGGTGTGTCACTGGGAGTGGGTCTGGAGTTTCAAAAGACTGCCATTATTTCCAATGTGTTCTCTGCTTCCTGCTTGTAGATCCAGATGTGAGCTCTCAGCTGTTTCTGTCACTATGTCTTTGCCCTGCCATCATGGACTCTTAACAGTCTGGATTAAAAGCTTTCTTCTATAAATTGCCTTTGGTGATGGTGTTTTGTCACAGCACCTGAAAAGAACTAAGACACCATATGTGACACTTTGACTATGCTTGGCCCAAGGAGTGGCACTATTAGGATGTTTGGCCTTTGTTGGAGTAGGTGTGGCCCTGTTGGAGTAGGTGTGTCACTGTGGGTGTGGGCTTAAAGACCCTCACCCTAGCTCCCTTGAAGCCAGTCTTCTAGCAGCCTTCAGATGAAGATGTAGAACTCTCAGCTCCTCCTGCACCATGCCTGCCTGGATGCTGCCATGTTCCTACCATGATGATAATGGACTGGACCTCTGAACCTGTAAGCTTGTCCCAATTAAATGCTGTCCTTATAAGAGTTACCTTGGTCATGGTGTCTGCTCACAGAAGTAAAACCCTAACTAAGATACCATATAAAGGTGAAAAGAGGAAAACAATTCTCCTCTGACTCTCTCATGTACACTGTTATGGACACACACTAGCACATACACACACACACACACTAATAATAATAATAATAAATTACAATAGTGCTCAAGTTGGAGCAAGAGTGGAGGACTGAGTGAACCTATTCAATCTCCTATGTTATCCTTTGTTATATCAATCCAACTACAGGGTTTTACTTAGTAAAATTAAAAACTACTAACACTAAGTAAATTTTTAAAAATCTATTACATTTTCCTTTTCCTTGAAGACATTCGTCCTAGAAGTATTTGTCCTCTAATATCACCTTGTTAAAAGTCTCTTCTAAGATATACATTTCCATGAGAACCTTCACAAAGGCTTTCAAAATAGTTTTGTGATTACCTCATATATAAATTCATAATATCTAGTAATATATTAATACTTTATGTGGTTTAATGGTTTTTATAGGCCAGCAAGTTGTCTTAGTGAAAAAGGCAATTACAACGTGACCTGATGACCTGAGTGGTCTCTTAGGACTCACATCATACAAAGAAAAAAACCAAGTCTCATATGTTGTCCTCAATGTCCACATGGGCATCATGGATGGTGCACATATACTTACACACACACACATGCACACATGCAGAAAGAGAGACAGGGACAGAGGGGGAAAGAAAGTGGAGAGAGAATGTAAATGGTCTTTACAAGTTTACTGCGAAGGAACGGCACGTGCAGTCTGCCTCCTTTAGAACCTAACGACTGACAGCTGTTGAGCTCTTCCTCACACAGCAGCAGTATTACACCAGACTTACAGTCTAGCCATTCTTACTTTCTTTTGCCAGTTGTTCCTTTGAATCATGCTCTTGTCTTTTTTTATATGTCCGTTTAAAACGTTGGCTGTGACGACTTTCCCCTCACCTCAATTTTTAAGAGAAGTGCTCACCCTCCATCCCCAAGCCCCTCCTACCTCTCGCCCTACACGCTACACAAACCATCTCAACAGCACCTCCACTAGAACACAAGCGCGTAGTGTCAAACCCTTCAGCTTTCCTATGGAAAACATTTTTTTAGACCTTTTAATCTGTTTGTTTCCATTAAGGGACAAAAATGTCTGTACTTGGTTAAAAAGAGACTCTTGGGCAGGCATGGGTGATACATGCACTTAGGAAGCTCAGAAAGGAAAATCATGAACTCCAGGCAGTCTGGGACAAAGGGAAATTCAAAGTCAGTGTGGCCTACACAGTAATGGGGGTATCACAAACAAAACAAGCATGTTCTCTATGATTACATCATCTCGAATAACTTTACTAGTGCCAAGTTCCACTCTCTTATCCCTGCTCCCTATTTCCTCTTCACTTACTATATAGAATAGTTGCTGCTTATTCTGATATATCTTTTCTCCCACTGCAGCTGTCTCGTTCTTGACAAATCTGAAACATCTGATTCTGGCAATCTTCTTAATGAGCTTTTTTAAATCTAGCACATATTAATAATACAAAATAATCCGTTCCATTATAATAATGTTATATACATTTATATATTTTAGATAACTGCTTTTTAAGGCTTAATTGCCTCAGCTTTTCTTTATGTACCCACGTCCCTAACGTTCTGAGCATCTGTCAGTAGATGTGAGAAGTTGTTCATCATCTTCCACAGTTGGACCTTTCATCCTCCTCTAACTCTGTACAAATTTGTTAATGCCCAAGATTTCCACCATTAAATACAGCCAATAATTTCCTGCTTCTGCTTTTCTAATTCCGACTTCTACTCACCTACTCCTTCTTTCTCTATATTTTTTCTATTTCTTGTACTTACTCTTCTGTCAATAGAAGTTTCTTCTGATAATAAAAGTATTGGTAAGCATCTTCCTTAACTAATAATGTTCCAAGTAGCTAGAATCTCAGCTACTTCAGAGGCTGAGGCAGAAGCACTGTGGACAACTTCATGAAAGGTTATCTTAAAACATAAATAGGGCTGGAGAGAATCCAGTGGTTAAGAACAGGTTCTACTATTGTAGAGGACCCAAGTTCAGTTCCCAGTTGCCTGTAACTTGAGTACAGGGATCCCAAACTTTCTTCTGGCCTTCATGGGAACCTACACTCAGGTGCATATAGCCTCCCACCTCTCAAATATATATGTAATTTTAAAAACTAAAATGATTTAAAAAAAAACAAACAAACAAAATAAAAATCAATTTGAAATAAAAGTTAGGGGATTTTGTTTGCTTTATTTTTTTCCAAACAGTGTTTGTGTGTGTGTGTGTGTGTGTGTGTGTGTGTGTGTGTAGCCTTGGCTATCCTAGAACTAGCTCTGTACACCCAGCTGGCTTTGAACTCACAGAAATCCACCTGCATTTGTCTCCGGAATGCTGGGATTTTGGAGTGCACCACTACCTCCCAATTGAATAAAATCTTTTAAATTATTATTCCATAGGTAAAAACATTCTATGTATTATCTACTTTTAACTATGGACAGTAATACAAGACACTGAATTTGAACAAACACTTCTCTCACCTTTTCCAGTTTTTCAGCCACTTTTTCTTTATACAGCTGGAAAGCTTTACTCAGCTCTTCTGCATTATATAGTGCTTCGTTCCTTTGTTGTTCAGCTCTACCGTTTAAAAAGAAATAAAAGGAATTCTCTGCGTTGAGAAATTAATCTTTAAGCAAATTTATGTACATGTAGGTATGCACATGGGCATGTGTCATGTATGTGTATGGACATATGTGGTGTACATGCTTTTATGTATGTGCACATGGCTGCCTACCCATGTGTTTGAACATGCATTTGGAGGCCAAAGGTCAACATCAAGTCTCTTCCTCAATTGTTCTCCTCTTCATTTTTTGGAACAGGGTCTCTCACTGAACCAGGGGCTCATCATTTTGGCTAGACTGGCTAGTCAATAAGTTCCAGGATTCTACCTGTCTCTATCACCCCAGTGCTGAGATTACAGATATGTGTGGGCAACAGTGTATAGTGGGTACTAGAAACCCAAACTCAGGTCCCCATGTTTATATAGCAGATTTTACCAAGTGAATCATCTTTCCTAGCATAGTAGATTTTTTTGAAACCAAAACAGAGTATCAGGCTTTACTGTGAAATGATGGGTTAGTTTTAGTACAAAAACTTTCTCACTCTAGCAATATAAACAAAATATAACATAAACACTTATCAACTTTGAAACATACATAAATTCCTATGTATAGGCAATTCTATCCCCTAATCTGGAAAACAGAGTAGAGAAGCATCCTTACACTGAACAATAAAATTCTAAAGATTATGTTTTATAAAATCAATCTACAGTATAAAATGTTAGATACTCAATTCTATGATCCATGCAAGGGTTAATTTTTAAAAGTTACTTTAAAAAAAAACAAAAACAAGCTTTTTCCCATCTTGCAAGATGGCAGGCGAAAAAGCAGAGAAGCCCAATACAAAGGAGAAGAAACCTCCATCCAAGAAGGCTGGTGGCAACCCTGCTGCCACTGATGCCCCAGTCATTGGTGCAGCCAAAAAAGGGTAACCCTAAAGTTAAAAAGCTCAGGAAAGGGAAGCCCCATTGCAGCTGAAACCCTGCCCTGGTTAGAGGAATTGGCAGGCACTCCCAATCTGCTATGTATCTCAGAAAGGCCTTGTACAAAAGGAAATACTCAGCTGCCAAATCCAAGGTTGAAAGAAGAAAAAAAAAAAGTCCTTGCTATTGTCACAAAAACAGTTGGTGGTGACAACAACGGTGGTACCCAAGTGGTGAAGCTTTGAAAAATGCCCAGGTATTATCCTACCAAAGATGTGCCTCAGAAGCTGCTGGGCCAGGGCAAAAACACTCTTCTGTCAGCACATTAGAAGGCTGCCTGCCAGCACCACTCCTGGGACTGTCCTGATCATCCTTCCTGGGGCATCAGAGGCAAGAGAGTGGTTTTCCTGAAGCAGCTGGGCAGTGGCTTGCTACTTGTGACTGGACCTCTTGCCCTCAACCAAGTTCCTCTGCGCAGAACACGCATAAGTTTGTTATTGCCACCTCTAAGATAGTATCAGCAAGGTTAAAATCCCAAACACCTGGCTGATGCTTACTTCAAAAGAACCAGCTGTGCAAGCCCAGGCACCAGGGGGGGCGAGATCGTCAAAATTGAGAAATATGAGATTACAGTGCAGCACAAGGCTGATCAGAACTACAAATTTGCAGATTTTGCCAAAGATCAAAGCTGTTCCTCAGCTCCAGGGCTACCTGCAACCTCAGTTCTCCCTGACAAATGACGTATCCTCACAAACTGGTGTTCTAAACTGCTAACAACCTAACTAAACAGCTTCATTTAAGCAAGCAAGCAAACCAAAAAAATCCAGTAACTTTCATGAGACAAAGGCAAGCATATCTCTTTTAGTTTGAAGCCAGCCTGATCAACATAGTAAGTTCTAAGTCATGCAGAGTTACATAGTGAGACTCTGTCTCAGGAAAAAGAAAGGACAGACAGACCTGTAATTTTTACTAATACAAAAGTAAACAAGAAGCTAACACTGTTTAAGCCTGCTCCTTACCGCCTCCGTAAGCCTGACTTTCTTCATACTTCTCATACTTAGCTGAGAACACTAAGCTTCACTCTCAATATCATCCCCACACAAGGACATTTTTATTTTTATTTTTTAATATTTAAAATCACAGCATCCCATCAGGGAAACTTGTGACTCTTCTGCTACTCAAAGTCAGTTTTACCATTTATAGCCTTAACTTTCCCCTCAGGAACGTTACGTTCTAGTTTCCAGCTTCTTTAACTGTAAACAAATTCCAAGTGAAAGTACGGTACCTCAATCTACATGGTTCTTGTGTTTCGTGAGACAGTGTCCCTCTATGTAGCCCTGGCTGTCCTGAAACTTCCTATGTAGGTAGACCAGGCTGGCCTGGAACACACAGAGATCCTCCCGCCTCTGCATCCCAAGTGCTGGGATTAAAGATGTGTGCCGCCATGCCTGTCTGGCCCTGGAGAAACATTTTTGTGGGGTGAAAGGCTTTGGCTTGCTGAGACTTGGCTAACCCGCCCTTGTGGTCAGGAAGAGTGTTGGTTCCCATGAGAACTGTTTGCCAATTTCCTGACACCTGCAGGATGTTTTGCTCAGGATGATTTGCTCAGGTGGGCTAACAATCATGAGACCAAGCTGGCTTCCTGTTGTTTTGCTTAACCTTGTGTAAATGACTATATAAGAGCTCTGGAAATAAACAGCTTTGGCATTTGGCTTCCAAATGACCCGAGTGTCTTTTCAATCTGCAGGCTCTCGTCCAGACTAGTTCTAGTTCGTCTCCTATGAGGGCGTAGGTGACATGCGCCACCACTGCCTGGCAAATTTTAGGATATTAAACCACATGTTTCATATAATAATTAAAATTTGTAAGTACTTCATTATATAATGAGCATCTTACATGTTTCTTTTTCTTGTGCACACCAAGGCAATATCAACTTAATAGAAAAAAAGCTGAAGTTTTAAAAATTAAATGGTTTTCCAAAGTAATAAAGACAACAAGAGGTAAAATCTAACTGACTCCCAAATCTAAACATTTTCCACTATAAAATATTGCCTAACAAATAACAAATGTTTCTGTAAAATTGCTCTTACAAACTGACTTACATGAAAAATGACTTCCATGTTTACAGTAGTATGTAGGAGTGTCAGTGCCTATGAAAGCCAAGACTTAACCTACTGAAGAAAATGCTACCTACCTATTTACTTATGTGTGGCACTGAGGACTGAACCTGGACGTACGTGCTAATGATGTTCTGAGGTACATCATCAGCACTCTTTGAACTACTTTATTTTAAAAGATAAGCTCCCTAAGGGGTCAAGGCTGAAGGTGAATTCACTCTGGAGCTCAACTAAGCCCTGAACTTGTAGATTTCCTTTCTCAGGCTCCTGAGTATCTGAGATTACTTTCTTCCTATATCACAGTATAAATCTGTATGATATGTTTTATTGTCAAATATAAAAATGTAAATTATGGGGCTACAGCATAGATTAGCAGTTAAAAGTACTTGCTGCTCTTCAGAAGACCCAGTTTCAGTTCCCAGCAGGCACATGGCAGCTCAGAACTATCTATAACTCCAGTTCCAGGAGATCTGATGTCCTCTCTTGACTTCCATGGGTACCAGGCACCACATGCAAGTGGCGCACACACACATATGCAGACATAACACTCATATACATTAAATAAATAAACCTTTAGAAAGGTTTTATGGGGCTGGAGAGATGGCTCAGTGGTTAAGAGCACACTGGCTGCTCTTCCAGAGGCCGTGAGTTCAATACCCAGTACTCACATGATGGTTCATGACCACCTATAAATGGATCCAATGCTTTATTCTGGGATGGATACATGTGTACATACAGCAGAGCATTCATATACATAATAAGTAAATAAATAAATAAAATTTTAAAAAGGTTTTTACATGTAGATTATGATTTTATCCTATACAAAAGTTACAGTAGGCTAAAAATGCAGCTCAGTTAGTACAGTGCTTGCTTAATATGCATGAGCACTAACGCTGAACCCAACACAGAACACAAAATCAAACAAAAACTCCATAATCATATTTTCTATAAAATCTCATTAATTTAAACTTTTAAATATTTATTAATGTAAAATGTACTAGTATTTAAAGTTAATCATTCCAGCAAGGCCTAGTGCCTTTGACCTGTAATCCCAGAACTTGTAAAGAGGGGACAGGAGGATCATATACAAGTTCAAGGTCTGCCTAGGCCACCTAAGAAAACTCTGTGTTAGATACATTAATAAATAAATAGCTCTTTGATTAGGACTAATTACAAAACTTCATTTCAAAAGACATTATATATAAAACATTTTTGTTGTTATTTATATATTTCTAAAGTAAACTGATCACTTTTTCATGAGTTGACTTTTTCTATAGTATTTATAAATCAATTTTTTAAAAGAGTGTAGGCGGGCTGGAGAGATGGCTCAGCAGTTAAGATCACTGGCTGCTCTTCTAAAGGTCATGGGTTTAATTCCCAGCAACCACGTGGTGGTTCACAACCATCTGTGATTAGATCTAATGCCTTCTTCTGGTGTGTCTGAAGACAGTGACAGTGACAGTGTACTTATATATACGTAAAATAAATAAAAAGAAAGAATATATGCAACACTTTATTTAGATGAAATAGTAGACTTTCTCAGTGTAAGTATAGTAAACTAATTTGTTTGCTTTAAGAACTTAATTTCAGAAATAAATATCATTATATCAATAATCTAATCATTACTAATATCACAAAAAATAATCCTAGTCTAGAATATCAGTAACAAAATCAACACATGAAAATTCTAAGGAGGGCCAAGAGATGATCTGGTAGGTAAAGGCACTTACCACTAAGCACAGGGTTTAGAGTTCAATCTCTGTGGCTCACAAGGTAAACAGAGAAAAATGACTCCTATAAGTTGTCCTATATGTAGCCACATAAACACATGTAAATGTAATAAAATTTTTATTTTGAAAATCTTAGGGGGCAGGATCAGGTATGGGAAGAGACAGGTGAGAAGTACAGAGGGTCTGGAAATTGAACAGAAACATGCAGCAGTGGGGGATGGGGAACTGGGAGCGGCCACCAGAAAGTCCCAGACACCAGGGAAGTTAGAGGCTCTCAGGACCCAGTGGGGAATGACCTTAACTGAAACACCCAACAAAGGGGAGATAGAACCTGTAGAGACCACCGCCAGTAGATAGGCATGGCCACTAGTTGAGTGATGGGGCCACCCACCCATCTCAAAAATTTAACCCAGAATTGTTCCTATCTAAAGGAAATGCAGAGACAGAAGGAAATGCCATCCAGAGACCGCCCCACCTAGGGATCCATCCCATCTGCAGACACCAAAGCCCCACACTATAGCTGATGCCAAGAAGCGCTTGCTGACAGGAGCCTGGTATAGCTGTCCCCCGAGAGGCTCTGCCAGCACCCAACCAATACAGAGGCAGACACTCACAGCCAACCATCAGACTGAGCCCAGGGACCCCAATGGAGGAGTTTGGGGAAGGACTGAAGGAGCTGAAGGGATGGCAACCCCATAGGCAGAACAACACTATCAACCAACCAGAAGTTAACCAGGGACTAAACCACCAACCAAGGAGTACACACGGAGGGACCCATGGCTCCAGCTGCATATGGAGCAGAGGACGGCCTTATGGGCATCAATGGGAGGGGAAGCCCTTGGTCCTGCGGAGGCTCGATACCCATCATAGGAGAATGCTAGAGCAGTGAGGCGGGAGTGGGAGGGTGTGTGGGGAGCTCCCTCATGGAGGCAAAAGGGACAGGGAATGGGATGGAGGGTGTGCGGAGGGGAAGGTTTCTCAATGTAAGTATAGAAAACTAATTTGTTTGCTTTAAGTAAGAACTTTACTTCAGAAATAAATATCATTATATCAATAATCATTACTAATATCACAAAAAATCCTAGTCTAGAATACCAGTTAAAAAATCAACATTTGAAATGTAAATAAATAAAATAACCAATAAAAAATCTTAATGAAAAATGAAAAAATGGACACAAAAAAGGATATTATGTTATTCTACTGCCAAAGGTCTAAAGTATTGACACTTCAATTATTCTACTGCCAAAGGTCTAAAATATTGACACTTCAAACTTCAGAGCTAGGCAAGATGACTAAGCAAACACACTACCATGTCTATAATATCAATACTCAAGAAACTGAAGCATACATCTACAGGTGGATATCTGAGTTCAAGGCCAGCCTGCTCTATAGAGTAAGTTCCAGGACAGCCAGGGCTACACGGAGAAACCCTGTCTTGGGAAACCAAAAAAATGAAAGAAAAAAAAAAAAAAGAAAGAAAGAAAATGAGGCAGGCAGAAGGACTACAGCAAACTGGAGGCCAGCCTGGGCTGCCCTGTGAGTGTCAGGCCAGCCAAGATCACATGCCAACAGCCTATCAAAAAAAAAAAAAATACTGCTTTAAAAGATGCACTACAGTTCAGAGGTACAGCATCCGTGTAGCATGAATAGGGTCGGTTCTACAAATAAGTAAATCCCACAATCCCACATACCTTTTCCCTTGTTTACTCTGTTCAAGTAAGTCCACCCTCAATTTTATACATTCTTCTTTGGCCACTTGTAAACTCTGTTCCTTTTCAGTCACCATTTTCTGACTCTGCTCTAATTTATCTTCTGCTTCTCTATAAACAGAGAATAAATTTAAGAACTGGTAAAATGATTACTGGAGAAATATAAGAATAATGAGACATAATTACTTTAAGAATAATTAAGTCAGTGAGTTAAAAAGACAAGCATATTATGAGAGCAAAAGGCACACTCATAACTCATCAACACAAGCCTGTATAGCATAAAATACATTTTTCAAGTGAGAAACCCATCTAAAGTAAAAGCTCACACTGTATTTCACATTCAACAACTGAGCATGGTGGCACAGGTACATTCACAGCATTGTGAATACCTGTGAGGCAGGGGCAGTAGGATCAGGAGTTCAAAGTCACTCTGAGCTACAGTTTCTAAAAACAGACAGACTCCATACAAACTAGAAGCACTACCATACACCTCAGATGCAAAGCAAATGTGATTGTTACCACGTCTGCAACCAAAGGTGTCTCTGTTCTACCCATGAAAAACAAAATCATGGAAAAGTAGCAAGAAGTACAAACTCTGAGAAAGAAACCTTTTATTATTTATTGATAATTATCATTTAGTTACCTAGAATATTGAGGACAATCAAAATAAAAAATTATTAGAATAGCAGGGTCTGGAAGATGGCTGAGTGGTTAAGAGCACTTGCTGCTTTTCCCATACCCATATGGCAGCTCACAAACATTCTTAACTCCAGGTCCAGGGAATCTGACAGCCTCTTGTAGCCCCCATGAGCAGCAGGCATGCACACGGTGCACAGATATGCACGCAGACACATAAAATAGAGTAAATGTGAGGTCAAGAAATGGTCCGGGAACACCTTTAACACCCAGGAAGCAGACCTCTGAATCAGATGCAAGCCTAGTTTACAGAGCGAGACTAACATAACGAATACAAGCAAACCAAGAAGAGTCAGCAAGATTGCTAAGAGGTGAAGGTGCTTGCTCCCAACACTAATGACTTGAGTTCAATCCCTAGAAGCCACATAATATGAGTACAGTTACTCACATGTGTGCTGTGGTATGTTCACATCACCACCCACCCCCAATGAAGAAATAAATGTACTAAAAACATTTCTAAAAAAGAAATATCCAGTTACAAACAACTATTCTATGTGATGTAAATATCAAGCCGGATACAATGATGTATGCCTTTATACAACCACCTGGGACACTGAGGCATGATGACTCAAGGACATGAGACAGAAAGAATTAAATGATGTGGGAGACGGAGAGACAAGGTAAAGAAGATGGATGGGGAAAGGAAGATTTAGAGACCTTTTGATAAAGCTGTATGAAAACCTCATGTGTTCGTGTGCACGTGTGTGCGCGCGTGTGTGCGCACGTGTGTGTGTGCGTGTGTGTGTGCGTGCATACACAGTGTATAGCTAATATAGTCATATATGTATAGTTATATCCATACACTTATATCTATACAAAAGTTTAAATGGAGTTATTCCATAATAGGAAGGGGCAGTTATTCCACTGGGGGGGAGCAGTTCCCCAAAAAGATGCCACACAATACAAAAAAGAAAATCAGCCCACCCTGCCAGCAACACATTACCTCTTTTTGAGTCAGAACCAATGGGCCCATGGAAACGCAAATTTAGAGGCTATTGCCATTGTTTGGTTACCCTCAGGATTTGATGCTGAAGAGACTACATACTTGAGTAATAGAACATGAAGAAATCTAGATAGTACTCAACTGGAAGCTTAGCCCTGACGAGCTTTCATAGTGCAAAAAGATTCTATGCATGCTACTGGAGAAGAAAAGTTATCATCGATCTCATCAAGCTGAACTCTTCCGGCCACAATAACGTCCTGTCTCACTAGATATGCCCACTGATGCAATAGTGGCACAAATGTTAAGAGTAACCAACCACTTTCTTCTTGAAATAGACCGTATCCCTGGCACTGTCAACACGGCTAAGAACCTGGGGGTCTACTACTATTATTCTGGTAATGGACAGTAATTGCTAAATTAAGAACAATTCCTAATGACCTGTTATATGTGTTTGGTTTCAGATCCAGGACAAGGAACTAAGGTGTGAATTTTATGTATGTGAGTATACTGTAGCTCTCTTAAGACACACCAGAGCAGGGCAGTGGTGGCACACGCCTTTAATCCCAGCACTTGGGAGGCAGAGACAGGCAGATTTCTGAGTTCCAGGCCAGCCTGGTCTACAGAGTGAGTTCCAGGACAGCCAGGGCAGACAGAGAAACCTTGTCTCGGAAAACCAAAAATAAAAAAAGACACACCAGAAGAGAGAGCATTGGATCCCATTGCAGATGATTGTGAGCCACCAGACAGTTGCTAGGAATTAAACTCAGGACTTCTACAAGAGCAGGCTGTGCTCTTAGGAAGCCACCATGGAGAAAGTGGGGTTGGGGGAGGGAGGGAGAAAGAGAAGGGGGTGCTCTTGCAGAGATGCCACACAATACAAGAGAGAGAGGAGGAAGAGAGACCAAAATGTCTGGATTATAGAGAGAGGAGCCTCTGGAGGAAGGGCAGCCCAGCCCCTGGGCTGGAAAATTCAGGGTTGGAGGCAGGGTATGTCAGATATGATAGGTACTGAGGGATGCTGGGAGAATCTGGAAGATAGGTCTGCTTTGGTATGTAAAATATGCACCTCAGTCCCTTGTCCTGGGTCTGAAACAGTAAAACAGCTTTAGAACTCATGGAATGCAGCCCACCAGTTAGCACAATCACAATGGGTGTGCCTCAAATAGGCAAAGCCTTGACAACTTCATGACCTGAGGACTTCATGTTGCTAGGAAGCATCTTTCTGCTTGCTGCCCTTAGGGTATATTTGTGTGAAAACTCTAAGGGGCTTCCAGCCTCTCACTGGGCAGTGTCACTGGCACTCACAACAACAGTGATTGATCTTTTTCAAGCATTGCTGCTCAAGCAGATTGATGATTCATCATCAGAAAGAACTTAAGAGATACAGATTGTTAGCAATGACCCTTAGAAAAAAACTGGAGTAGAAGACTGTTAGTAAAGTTAAGATGTTTCTGTCAGAAACTCTGATGTAGGAAATCTTAGGGAACAATTTGAAATTCAGAAAGGCTTAATACTGAGCTAGGGATTTTTTTGAGGTCAGAGAACAAGAACAATGGCAGCCTAAACACCACTGGCTGATATGACTCTTGCTAAAGCTGGGCTGGTGAACAAGGTGATGATTAATTTCTTGTAGCCATTTTTTTGCCCTCAGCTTCATGATGATGTTAATGAGTAGATGTGCACCCTGCAGATTTAAAGTAGAAATAACTGATTGTTCTTATGTAAAAGTTTAGATTTGTGATTAAGATTTTTATAACATTACTTTTTAAGATAAATAATAATTGATCCTTTCTTTGTAATGACAAATTGCAGCCTACTAGTAAGAGAAACTGGCTGAGAAAATTACGTTGCTTGGTTACCCTTTATTAATCTGTAACAACCTGTTAGGTTGTGAATGTATGTGGGTCCTTAGGAATACTCTGGTTTTACCTGTACTATGTAATGTTTATTCATGTGAGGGTATCAGAAAATGCTTTTCCACATATACTCATTATAATCGATATCTTAATGAAAAATGGAATACAATCACATTGTGATCTTTGTACTGCTTGAAAGATTTTGCTGGGTTATAAAACTTTGGAAAAAAAAACTAAATTTGCTGGAGTTTGTTTGTTGGAGCTTTGCTCCATCCCCAATGTGAGTGAGTGTGTTTGTGTGTGTGTGTGTGTGTCTGTATGTTTATGTGTGAAGGTGGAGATAGTTGAAGCTTGCTTCAGTCACCTATTGTGTGTGTGCGCCCGTGTGTGTGTGTGTGTGTGTGTGTGTGTGTGTGTGTGTGTGCCCGCGCGCGCGCGCGATTCTTCTCACTGGCCACAAGGAGTACTTCACCAGCCCCAGAGAATCAAACATTGTTCCCTCAGAGAAAAGTCTGCTGAAAAATTAATCCCCAGCTCCATGCCCAGCCTCAGCTTACCCTGGCCTGTCAAAGCCTTGGGCAGTTATCCTCATCAGTGCATCACTTGGCCCTCACCAGAGAAGCTTCTTACAATAGATGGCAATTAACAAAGACCCACAACTAACTGGTCAATGAATGAAGAGTAAGAGGCTGTGGAGTCCTCAGTCCAAAGTTGGAAAGGAAAACTAGGCTCAGAGAGCTGCATGGAAGAGAGAACAGAAGGATTTTAAGAGCCAGAGAGTAGTGTGTGACTTTAGGGAAAACAGTGTTTTCCAGAAATTCCGGAATGGAAGAAGAAGGTAGGTACTAAGCCCTACCCCTAACCGAGGAGCTACTGGCATTTGACACCTTCTGAAAGAATGAGATTTATTTTTCTTTAACAGTGTAAACCCTGGATTTTCTCCATTACTCTAAACTATACTCCAGGACAGGACCCAGACATAATAAGTGGCCAACACAAAAACGATTCAAAGTGTGGGTGGGGGAAGAGAGAACAAGTGAGTGAGCGAGCTCCTGCACACACACAAAGTTGGATGCATGAGAAGATAAGGGTGAATCAGAGAAGAGTAGGAAGAGGAGAACGAATATGATCAGATCAAAATACATGATATGGAATTCTCAAAGAATTCAGAAAAAATGATCAGATCAAAATACATTATATGGAATTCTCAAAGAATTCAGAAAAACAGTAGAACACAGAATACTTTTAAGCTAATGTATGTATTACAAAGAAAGCTCTAAAGCTGATAAACTTAAAAGACATTTTAACATACATCAGATTCACCTGTGGTACTTATTAAAATTTAGCTGGGTATGGTGTTGGTACAAGCCTTAAATCCCCGAACTCTGGAGGAAAAGGTAGGTGAATCTCTGAGTTCGAAGCAGCCTGGTTTACAGAGGGAGTTCCAGGTCTGCCAAAACTACAAACAAAAACTTTGTATCGAAAAACAAAGTATAAATATGTGTGTGTGTGTGTGTGTGTGTGTGTGTATATGTATATATATATATATATATATATATATATTAAAATGTTTATATATAAGATAGCACTCAATAATCCACATTTCTTCCAAATTACCAGATAATGCTAATACTACAAGTCCCAGAACAGTAATGAGAATCACTCAAATGTAAAATGATACCCGGTACACATTATAATTAAAATAGAAATAAAAATAAATGATAAAATACCCTTTTTCTTGTACTTTCATTGCACTGAAGAAATGAGTGTGTATGGCACTATAGGGCAAGAAATAAATTAATTCATATTAAATAAAAGTATGCAAATAAGCATCTCACCTGAAAATAATCCATCTTTAGTCCTTATACACTGCATGTAAGCTACAGCTATGAGATGCTATACCTGACTGAAAAAAAAACTTAATGATGTGATAAGACCTTATTAGGTCACCTAAAACTTAATAGAACCGGAATAAGAGATATTTCTTAATAAGATATAACAAACAAGTACAAAATAAAAATTTTCAGGATGTAAAGTGTAATTACCTCAAAACTTTATCTTGAGCTGAAACTTCTGCTTCCAAATTTATTATCTGTTCTTCTAAGATTGGAATGGTGGCTGCTTGCTCTTGTGCAGACTCAAGCATAACAATCTAAAACATAAAGACAACTTTTATGGCACTATGTTTCAGCAAATAAATCATCTATTTGAATACTAGTCTTTCCTTATCAGATGAAAAGGTTCGTTGGGACTCCTCGGTCACTGGCTAAATTATTTACCCTCTGATCAGCTCTTATTTGCACACACCACCACCATAAGACAGGCTCATCATACTACCTACTGCTATCCTCAGATATCTCAGTATACCTGGGGGAACTACACACAGTAATCCCTAACATCACCTAGGAAGATTAATTTCATGTTAGTTACACTGTGTGTGTGTGTGGTTTACATATGTTATTTGACCAAAATGAAAAATTAGGTGAAAAATATATATTAAATTTCTATGACTTAAAAACTAATTTCAGAAATCATGCCTAATAAAGAAAATCTAGATAATTCAGAAAAGCATCATAACCCTACAGCCAGGAAGATATAGTAAAACTACTGAAGCAGGAAAGGAATCCACAATATAAATGATAGAGAATCATTCTTGAAAGCCAATAATCAAAAAATCAATGAGAACTGCTTATACTTAAAAAGTAAGTTTAGAACACACAATAGGGAACTGGGAACACATCAAGAAAAGAAACAAGTGCAGAGTCTCTACAAATACATCCCCACCATCCTACTCTAGAACACACAATAGGGAACTGGGAACACATCAAGAAAAGAAACAAAGTGCAGAGTCTCTACAAGTACGTCCCCACCATCCCACTCCTAGAACACCAACAGCAAGGTAAAAATAGAAAGTCTGTTATAGGAAGACATTGAGAAAAGCCTCAGAGATGAGGTAGAGTTACAAAGAAAGGGATCAGTACTGAGCCACACCCCCAGGATTCTACCCCCATCTCATTCAGGGCTATCCCACAAGCAAAAACTCAAAGATTCTTGCTGTGGGGTTTTTTGTTGTTGTTGTTTCTCTCTGTTTTTGTTTTGTTTTCTTTCGTTTGAGACAAGGTCTCTCTACATAGCCCTGGCAATCCTAGAACTCTGTAGACCAGGCTGGCTCAAACTCACAGAGATTCTTCTGCCTGTCTCCCAAGTGATGGGATTAAAGGCATGCACCACCACACCCAGCTCCAAATATTCTGTAATGAAGAAATTAGCTCCAAATAAAGACGATTACATTTGAGTCCTCCTATGGGAAAATTAATACTTTCCAAGGATATGACCACTTCTATAAATCATCACTCACAGATGAAGCCTACTGAACAAACTTCATGGACACATAGAGAACTTCTAAATTAATTTAAATAGCTTTCTCTTCAATATGGATAATCAACGTATTATCATCTTTCTAAATGCTAACAACAAGCACAGCAAATACAAAAAATCATTACATTTTATACATCTGAATGTTTAAAACACAAAACAAGCAGAAAAAAAAGCTTTGGAAAAGGCAGAAATAAAGTAACAGCCAAAAGACTCGATGGAAGTATAAAAAAATAATACTGAAAATGTAACCTGATGGTTGGAGAGGTGGCTCAGCTATTAGGAGCACTGACTGCTCTTCCAGAGGTCCTGAGTTCAATTCCCACCCACCACATGGTGGCTCACAACCATCTGTAATGGGATCTGATGCCCTCTTCTGGTGTGTCTGAAGACAGCTACAGTATACTTACATAAAACAAATAAATCTTTAAAAAGAAAAAAAGCATCCTGAAAAAAAAAAATCAAATAAACTGGGCATGGTGGTGTACACCTTTGATCCCAGCACTAGTGAGGCTAAGGCAGGTGAATCTCTGTGAATTCGAGGTCAACTTGGTCTGGTCTACAAAGAGAGCCCAGGACAAAGAGGGTTATTACACAGAGAAACCCTGTATTGAAAGAAAAACAAACAAACACACAAAAACAAAACAAACAAAAAAAACCAGAAAACAATGAAAAAAAAATAACATACAGAGCAGCAACAAAATTCCTGAAGATTTAGGGGACAAACCCAAGTGATTTCACATTTAATTAATATGCAAAATAAGAGAAAGGAAAGGCAATCCCATTATCATATAGAGAGATATACAAAAAACTAGTAGTAGGATTCTACTGGTGTAAGGATCTTCATGTAGTCAACGTAAGTAACAAGGGTCTATTTAAAAATGTCAAAGTGATAATTTGAAAGCATCAGATCCGATTACAGATGGTTGTGAGCCACCATGTGGTTCCTGGGAATTGAACTCAGGACCTCTGGAAAAGCAGTCAGTGTTCTTAACCCCTGAGCCATCTCTCCAGCCCACAGTGTGTGGTTTTTTTGAGACAGGGTTTCTCTGTATAGTCCTGACTATCCTGGAACTCACTCCATAGACCAGGCTGGCCTCCAACTCAAAGATAAATTGCCTCTGTCTACTAAGTGCTGGGATTAAAGGTGTGCAATACCTCCACTCAGCAACATGAAAATTTAAAAACCAGGTAAAAGGAGAATTCTTAAAATGTGGTATATGAAAAGCACAAATGGACAAATAATTATTTGCTAAGCAGAGTGATTCACAAAAGCATCAGACTTTGGTGGGTTAATTTGAGGTTTGTTGGTTTCCTTGCTTTATCAGATTTCAAAGCAGTACTGGAGAACATACAACAGGAAAGCAATGCTCTGAAATATTTGAGATAAGATTTTATCCTAGAATTTAATCATGAGTTAGGAAGAATTCATGTTTTCAGATAGGCCACAAGCAACTAGAAGAGAAACTACAATTACAAAAAGTCAAAAGAATGGGGTTTAGGAAACAGGAATTTCAAGTTAGAAATGTTAGAAGGGCAACCAGTGAGCAGGCCTGACAGACACTCAGGAGGCCTGACAGACAGACACTCAGGAGGCCTGACAGACAGACACTCAGGAGGCCTGACAGACAGACACTCAGGAGGCCTGACAGACAGACACCCATGAGTTGCTGCTGGGCACCAGAAACAGAAAACATCATCAGTGCGTGCGCGCGCGCACACACACACACACACACACACACAATTACAAACACATTCTCTCCCCCCTCCCTCCTTCCTACATATACTACACTCTCTACATAAAAGAGAGAGAGAGAGAAAGAGAGAGAGAGAGAGAGGGAGAGAGAGAGGAGAGTAGAAGATTTTACAAAAAGAAAAACTGAGGGCCTGGGCACGATAGCATAGTCCTATAATCCTAGTACTTGAGAAGGCAGGAGGACCAGGAGTTCAAGGTCATCCTCAGCCCTCAGCTATATGATGAGTTAAAGACCAGTACAGGCTGCATAAAAATCTCAAGAACACAAATAAACAAAAACAAATGCAAAAGACTCAGCTCAGTCTGTAGAGCTCTTGCCTAGTACGCAAGAGACTCTGAGTTCTACCTTTAACATCTCAATAACTGGATATAGTAATAACTGCCTATAATCCTAGCCCTTGGGAAGTGAAGGGAGAAAGTTCAGAAGTTCAAGGTCATTTTTAACTATGAGTTAAGGATAGCCTGGGATATGGAAGGAAGGAAGGGAGGGAGGGAGGGGGAAACAGAAACTGAGACCTCTATATGTGTATAGCTTCACAATGGTTGTTGGCGGTTGTTTTGGACTTTTGAAACTGGCCATGGTAGATATGGAACTTCTTAAATAAGACTGACTACCTTCAAACTCAAGGTCGGCCCTCATGTCTCAGTGCTGGGATCATAGACGTCATCTATCATGACCAGATATACAGTACTTTTCTACACTAAAAATATTAGATAGCATGTAGACAGACTGGCCTTGAAATGGACATATGACGGAGAATGACCTTGGATCTGATTTCCTCTCCTTCAACTCCCACACAGTTGATATCATAAGTGAGTGTGCCATTTACCCAGGCTTTCATGTAAACCAAGCAACTCTGCATTTTACTTTTCTTTAAATAATATTTTTATGTATAGGAGTGTTTTGCCTGCATATGTCTGTGCACATGTGTACAGTGCCCTTGGAGCCCAAAGAGTGCATTAGAGTTACAGACTGTTGTGAGATACCATGCAAATGCTGGGAACTGAACAAGGGCACTCTACAAGAGCAACAATGTTCTTAACCACTGAGCCATCTCTCCAGAAACACTACTGTTTTAAAAAAAGGGGGGGGGGTGGCTTTGTTGTAATCTATTTTATGGATACACCAGTTTACATTACCGTATCATTGTGAATAGATTCCTTGAGTTTTTCCATTTGGGGGTATTTTGTTAAAAGGGGAAGTGTTATTTGTAAATGCCACCACAACCAGCTAGTTATTACTATTTTATGATACCAATAGTATAATAAAATATGTGTATGTATAAATTTTAGCTAAGATTAAGTTATGATATGACATAATAAAATACACTACTAAAAAAAAAAAAAAAAAAGGAAGGAAGGAAGGAAGAAATGAAAAAGCAATGTAAAAGAATCAAAAAATGACTAAGAGCATATATGAAGTAAAAATCATCAAAAACTAGAGGCTGGAGAAATGGCTCAGCAGTTAAGAGCTCAGGCTGCTTTCCCAAAGAACCCAAGTTCAATTCCTAGCCTGGAAGGCAGAAGAGATTACCAGACCCCTGAGCTGTAGATACAGATATTTGTGAGCCACTATGCAGGTGCTAAAAATAGGAGTGAGTGCTCTCTAACCTCTAGGGAGTGAGTGCTCTCTAACCCCTAGGGAGTGAGTGCTCTCTAACCTCTAGGCCATCTTTCCAGTCCCTTCTTTTTCCACTTTTTAAGTTTCTAACAATAAGATTTTAAGAAGCTGATTTATTTAAATGCAAAAAATAAATAAAAGTTTCCTAAATTATCTTCAGATACAGTAATGATTCTATTCCTTGTCAATATTCAACTAGAGTATAAAAATTTCTACCTACTAGACAGGCAATATAAATATTTTCCAATTATAAATCATAAAATATAAATATTCTCTTAACACATCAAGAGACATACTTTTGCTTTTGATTGTGTCAATTCAAAGTGGATAGATTCTAGTTTAGTCATTAAAGAATGATTGTGTGTGACCAAACAGGCATTCTGTTGCCTCAGTTTATGAAGTTTCTCTCGAAGGTTTTTAAACTCTTGATCCACAGAAGCAGATGAAAAAGATGCCTGAAAATAAAGAAAAAAACCAATGCACATTAAATTCCTTGATGTGTATATATAATTAATAGAAAATAGCAGTAGTTGCCATTAAAATTATTGACAACTCAGGACAATGAGCATTTGGGAGTATTATGTAAGACATTCTTTTCCACTCAGAGTAGTACAAATTAAGTACAAACTGGAAAGAGCGGTCCACGTTATTAAACTAGTCAACTTACAACTCACTGCTGAATATAAATGATAGAAACCTTTGAGCCGGCAGTGGTGGCACACACCTTTAATCCCAGCACTTCTTAGGCAGAGACAGGCGGATTTCTGAGTTCGAGGGTAGCCTGGTCTACACAGTGTGTTCCAGGACAGCCAGGGCTATACAGAGAAACCTTGTCTCGAAAAACCAAAAAAAGAAAAGAAACCTCTGTATTTCTACACCTAAAGATATTCACAATTATACTGTGTATAAAAGGGTATGGAAGGAATCCATAAGCCAAGCAACAATGAGACAAATATTCTTTTACTTATGCATATATTTTTATGATACTGTTAATTTTATAACATAATACATATTTTAATTTTGTGAGTTATTTTCAATTTTTTGAGAAATGTATAATGTATAAACTATAGTCAAGTTAATAAAAGAAAAAGCATACAAAAATATAGCCTTGGCCAGGAATGGTGGTGGACATCTTTAATCCCAACACTGGTGAGGCAGAGGCAGAAGGATCTCTTTGAGTTCCAAGCCAGCCTAGTCTACAAAGCAAGTTCCAGCCAGGAATATTACAGAGAGAAACCCTGTCTTGAAAAGAAAAAATATATATCCTGCCCTCTTTAGCAGCTGTTCTACACATTCACTTTAACTTCTCTTGGAGACAGGTTCTCTAATCTAGGCTGACCTCAAACTCCCTACATAAGCAAGAGCAACCGTCAGCTTCTGACCCTCTGCAGTGCTGGGGCTATTGGACAAAGTCACTAAGCCCGATTTATGAAGGGCTCAAAACCAAACCCAAGGCCCATGCTTACTAGGCAAGAACTCTGCCAACTGAGCCAAATCTTCAGCCTTTTTGTTGGTTTGTTTGATATAAAGTTTCAGGCCAGGCTACCCTGGAATTCTCCTACCTCAGTCTCCCAAGGGCTAAGATTATAGGCATGAGCCACCACCATGCCTGGTTTTTACTGTAACTTTATAATTTGGTTTTCTAGTGATATCAAGTGCATATAAATAATTGCTCATTTGCATTTCTTCTTTATTAAAAAAACTAACATATTTTACTTTTTTGATTTATATAATATACACTGGCAATTTTATATAATAAATACATTATCATGCAAAGTATTCCTCTTAACAGTGGCGTTTTTGTTGCATAAAAAGTTAGAATATATAAAAGGAACATGTCAGGAACCATCTAGGAGAAGCTAAAAAACAAGCAGGTAATCTTCTTGAGATGGTTTCACCATGGACTGTAAAGCCTTGATGGATTTGCTCTTCTAGGCATTTGAGGAAAGATTCCTATTAATATGCTTTTCCTGTTATTATTAAATATATATAATAATCACTAGGCATTAGCCCACCCTTTTGAGCAGATCTCTGCAAAACAATGAAGATCTGTTTTGTAGTGATGCTAAATAGACAAATATATTATTTCTTAATTATGTATATGTGAGTATATAATTATGACATAAGTATGTAGCTGGCCCCAACAGGAATGTACGAAGATCTATAAATGTATTATGCATGAATTTAAATATGAATTTATGTGAGTTTGTGCATATTTGTTTGTGTAAAAGTTTTTCCTTCTGGGAGCACAACTCTCTTCTCCAGGTTCAAAGTTTATTGCTCCAAACCTCTCTAAAGCCTGACAAGCAGAGAAAAGGCTTCTGGGCAAGAGAGAAAAATAGCCCTAGCAATTAATCCTATGCTTAATTCCCCCTGTTTTACTATGAGATGCTAAATTCCAGAGACTGCAGTTTCTGGCCTCAGGGGAACTCAGACAGGCAGGTCAGCTACAAAGTAACTTAGACTTAAGACAGGTAAACGTTTTATTATTAAAAAGCAACCCTAAAGATCTTGCAAGACCAAGTCTTGCTCCTGCCTATGCTCCTCCCTGCCTCAGCTACCTTCAAGACAGACCCAGAAGAACCGCCAGAGCTGGCCTCAGACAGGAATAATTATGGAGCTGGGGAGTCGGCTCAGCAATTAAGAGCACTAGCACTTGCTTTTTCAAGGACCTGGGTTCAATTTCTAGCATCCACATAGAACCTACAACTGAAACTTACTGCCCAGAACTCAGGTTTCGGGGTCTCCGGTTCCAACGCTTTTCTGACCTCTACATTAGAATTACAGGTGTATTTCAATCGAAACAACTATAGTAAAAGACTATAATAATGTAAAAACATAAGACATGCAAAGGAAAACTATTTTAAATAATCAAATGTAAAAAGAGCAACCTTATCTCTTGGTTTCTTTTGATAATCAGAACTATCAGATGTTTTACAAACTTTCTTATAAGGTGGGTAAATCAAACATCCCAGGTATCTAGGTTGGGTGACTTCTTCCAAAATTAGCCTTTCAGATCTTGAAGGATTGCAGACATAATCAGAATTTCGACTTGGACTAACACTACAGAAAAAAGGAAAACTACATTTCAGTTCTGACATAGTTTTTAACCACAAATTTCTACATATAATAATCAGAAATTAGATCCAAAGTTATGAACATAAGACTGTTTCCAATACACTTTCAGCAAATCACGATTGGTTTACATTAGCCACGTATTTCATGAATCTCTTTACTTCAGGAATAAAAAAAGCAGCCACAATAATCAAAGACAGGTAATCTGAATATACATTGTATACAGGTTCCTGATATATTAAACATGTTTTCTTTTCTTTCATTTTTTTTTTTTTTTTATGTAAAACGCAAGAGGAATTTACTGATTCACCATCATGCTGAGGTCATCGTTCCTGATTCAAGACGGGAGGGAGGGCGGCCTAATGATGTTCTCTTAATATGTAAATGTTTGTTAATATTTTCACAAACTGAATTGTATTAAAAAGTACAGAAAATTATGTCTTAGTCCAGGGGTATACTAAACATAAGATTTAATGAAATCTAGTCATTTTACATTTATAAATACTTCACAATTTATACATGTGATTTTATTTCCTTGCCTGGATAACTCTTCCCCTAAATTGTGCAAACTCCATTCTGTTATTTTGAGCTCATGTCTTAACGAAGCAACGTTTGCAAGCAAACTTTCCTCCTCATTGTCGTTGTCTTTAGTATAGTAGTCTGATGAACTAGATTCCATTTCCTTAACAAAAAAATAGAAAGAAACTTCTTGGAGTCAGCCTGAAGATTTTATGGTATAAATTAAAATAATCTCACAGAAATAAAATTGAAAAAACTGTGCTTGGCACCAAGACTAAAAACCCAGTGTGTTCAAGACCAACAGATCAAAGAAGAGAACAGACTCTCACAAGCTGTCCATTGATCTCCACAGTCATGACACTCATGCACACACACAGACACACACAAATGAATGAATAGGTGTTTTTGGAAGATGAATGTGCTCAAAGTCACACAAATTTTAGAGGGTCAATCTGAGATTTGAATCAAGGTATACTTTTTTCATTAACTTCAATATGAGATATTAGAATTTAACTTTACAAGCCCTGGGCATCTGATGTTACGACGACAATCTTCCATAAATTCTTAAAAGCTAATATTACCAGGTAAGTTATCTCCTCCCATTCTCAGTGGTTGTAAAATTTAACAACACTCACAAGTCATAATCACAGATCAAAATGACATGTGACAGTGGATATGGTTACCTTTCCTTTAATCCTAGCACTTGGGAAGTAAAGGCAAGTGGGTCTCTGTGAGCTCAAGCCCAGCCTGGTCTGCATAGGTCTCAAAATAATACAAAACAAAAATGGCATTTAGTAATTCAACTCATAGTCATTCACAACTAAATGCAGTGAACTGTTTGTTGCATCAACTGGTGAGCAGGCATCTCTAGGGTTATGAAACTAAGTATCTTGGCCATAAAAGAAAACTCATGATGGGCTGGAGAGATGGCTCTGAGTTAAAAGGCAAGGCTCTTTCAAAGGGTTGCTATTGATATTCTCAGCCCCCACACGGTGGCTTACACTGGTCTGTAACTCCAGTTCAAACGATCCCAAACACCCACAGACACAGAGTAAAATTAATATTCTCAAAATCACAGCAACGGATGCTTTATTATTGTAATTACTAAAATAAAAACTAAAAAGTTTTAGAATTTCCACAACCACTATAGAACTTCCTGCATAATCTTACAGTTTCACTTCTCTTTTATATTCCATTTTTTCACTGTAGCACCTCTTTCATTGCCCTTCTTAAAATTTGGGTTACAAATATTGTAATTCCCATGTATTATGTTCAAGAGTGGAATGAACTTAGGAAAGCTCAATATTTTGGATGGACAAATGAATAAACCGACATCTCCCTCCCCCATTCAGGTAAAATTGGTTTTGGTACATTAATTTCCTACTCAAAATTTCTCAGGAGTAGGGTGGATTAATTAAAAAAAACAAACAACAAAAAAACCCTCTCTCCTTATTGGAAAAAGTTGAGGCCTGAAATTAAATGAGATGTTTTATAGATATAAATGTTTCTACCCTCTTTCCGGTTTTGTTTTCACAAATATGCTTTCGCTTAAATTCGAAGACTTTCCCAGTCAGGACCTCATGCTTCTTCACACCTATTCAACAACATCTCTAACTTCATATAGGATAATGAAGGAGGAAAAAAAGAAGAAGAAGAAGAAACTTTAGACTAGGAAATGCTGTTCAGTACTGTAGGACACTATTTAAGGCAGGTTTTTACGTTTAGCAATTTCTGCATCTTCACGGAAGAATTTTCTAGCCGTTCTGCATGAACACGTCTGGTATTTAAACACCCTCATTTTCCCGAGAGCCGTTTACCTACAGTATGTGTACGAAGAAAGGCTTATCATCTTACCTATAGGGCGGCCCTGACAACGGTATCTTCAAGTCTAGTGAAAAAATGCGTTCTAGGTGTACGCACGCACACTCATCGAGTGAAGGACAAGCACTTTATAAAAATCCTATGACAAGATTTTCCGCCTGAGAAAGAGTACATGGTTTTATACAGTATTTTATTTCAAGAAAGAGGTCCTCCGTCTGCCTGTAGGGAGGAGAGCAAGAAATGGCATCCTCCTTTCCGATTCTGCCTCAAATAAAACAAAACGCCTCACAAGCAGGCCAGGAGCAGGTCGACTATCCCAAGAGAAACAAGCCCCTCAGGAAAGCCCGTTTCCAACCAGGAGGCATTTGCTCACCACCCAGGTCGCAGCCGGGGTTAGCGTCCCCAGACCACGGCGCACCGCGAGGCTCCTCTGCGCTCGGAAGCCTGGGACACTCTCACAGCCCACAACATTGGAAGCCTCTGACTCCCGAAGAGGAAAACCAGCGAACTTCCGAGGCTCCGAGTTCGAACCGCCGCGGCAGCCGTTGGGACCCGCCTCCCGGGGCGCAACCCCGCCCCCACGCGGGGCCCGCAAACGCGACGCTAAGCGCAGGGCGTGCCGGGAAGTGAGGCTGGACGCGCGGATGGGCGGTGCGTCGAGGTCACATCGGACTACATTTCCCATCGTTACCATTGACAACGTTGATTGGCGTGCGTGAGGGAAACCGAAACCGACAAGTCCAGTGTGTAGGTAGGATGCGAAACCCAGAAGGGAGCAGCAAGGGGCCGCTGGCCCCGCCCTCGCCCTCGCCCGGCCCAGTGGAAGACTGTGCTTCCACCTTCCAAGAGAGCGTGAGCCACGCTGCTGGTTTTAGTTCCCTCGGATCGGGATTTCAAAGCGGAGGCGCCAGCATCCCACACCTCCCTGTTCGCGTCCAGTCGGAGATCGACAGGGATGGGCGGCAGGATGTGGCTACCATTCCCTGTGCTGCTCCTGTCCGCTCTGCCCGCAGCGTTGCTGCGCGGGGCGGCCGGCTTCACACCCTCTTTGGACAGTGACTTCACCTTCACGCTGCCGGCCGGCCGGAAGGAGTGCTTCTACCAGCCCATGCCCCTGAAGGCGTCGTTGGAGATCGAATACCAAGTAAGTGCGGGGGTGAGCTGGCCTTCCTTGGGTCGGGCCGCACCACATGGTCGCCTCTCACCAGCTTGGAAAACTTGCGGACGGCGATCGAGGAGAATCCGAGGAGGGTCTCTTGGGAAGCTGACCTGCTTGGCGCAGGCCTACTCGACGGGGCTCCTAGGAGCCTGGAACTCACAAGTTTGGCCAGTCCTAAAATTGACCCTCCTTCTTCCCTTTCCTCTGGTTGGAAAGAGGCCAGCACTGGTGACGTCAGTGACGTTACTCTTTGTTTCTTAATTCTCCCATGCCACTGCAAGCTAGTTTACATACACTGCAGTTCTGAGAAGTTCACAGTAAGGGGTTGATACACGTTCTTTGTTATTGGACGAAGTGATGACACTTGTTTGAATTACTCTCACCACTTTCACCAAATCCCAATATTATAAAATCGTCACGATGTTTTGAATTGTGGCCGGGCAGTGGTGGCGCACGCCTTTAATACCAGCACTCGGGAGGCAGAGTCAGGTGGATTTCTGTACAGTCAAGGCTGCATAGTGAAACTCTGTCTTGGGGGTCCTGGGGGTTGGGTGGGGTGATTGCACTGTGTCCATGCGAAGAACCCTAAATCAGATTGAAATGTGTTGAAATGAACCGTTGCTGTATTTAGTGGTATATTAACATCTCGGGTGTATATCCATCACTTTGAAATCAAATAAGATGATCGTGTATTAAAATTTTATGACCTTTCTTCCATTGAATTTCATCAGCTTTCTTCCCGTGTCACTGTTTTCTTTTTAAACTTAAGGTAGAATTTTTATATGAGGAACCTTTGGGATTATTTATAGAAGTTTACCGGAAGTATCTAAAGTCATATACAAAATCTCAGCAAAACTAAGATTACAACTTAATATTTCTTGACTTCCACTTGTGAGCAAAAGTAAACAAGGAATTGTGCCGGGAGGAGGAACAAACCTGGTTTTCAGGAGTTTTGGGGTCCATAGGCAGGGATTGTTTGGGTTTGAGGGGTTTTGGTAGGTTGTGGTTGGCTAGTTGGTCTGATTTTTTGAGACAAGGTTTCAGTATGTATCCCAGGGCATTGAATTCAATATTTAGCCCAGGCCAGCCTCAGATCTTCACAGGAGTCCTTCTCCTCAGTCCCCTAAGGACTGGTATTAGAGCATGAACCATCACATCCTACAGAATAAATCAGGATTACATATTATTAGAGTATAATCATTTCTTGGTTTTCAGAGAATAGTGTCTTTGGAGAAAATAAAAATAAATCTGAAAATGAGATAAGAATGCAAGGAATGAGGCCAGTTTTAGAAAAGGGAAAAATTGAGTAGACACTGTGATTTTAGGATGTATAGTCTGTGAGTGTTCAGAGGTGTACTGTAAGTACTGAGTTTTTATTAGTTTTGAAGACTGTAAGGTCTTAGAGTAGGAGCAGCAAAGGAAGGAAATAAGCCATACTGCTAGGCAAGAAGGGACCATAAGTGTGTTTTGTGATAAATACATTTTCCCTTATTTTTTGCAAGGGCACGTAAGATTTAAGCAGACAGGTAGGTAGACTGTGAAAGGCAGATTTAAAGGAAGCAAAAATAGACACAGGGAAACCAGCCATGGGTTTAGTGAAAGAGTCTAGATAAGAAAAGAAATTTTATTAATCAAAACTTTCCTTGATGCTACATGCCGATAATTCTAAATACTCGGGGAGCTAAGAGAGGAAGATGACAAGTTAAGGCTAGCCTGGGCTATGTAATGAGACCCTGTCTCAAAAAGTAAGTTGGAGCACAATGCAGGATGTCAACCTCTGGCCTCCATGTGCATATCTTTTAAAGGTAGGGCATGGGGGTGCATGCCTTTAATCCCAGCACTCTGAAGGAAGCAGAGGCTGGCCAAGCCTGGTTTACATAGTGAGTTCCAAGACAGCCAAGGCCACATAAAGAGACCTGTGTCCAATAAATACATAAAGAGGTAAAATCTTTTAAAAATCTTTATGTCACATGGTTTATTTCATAGAACCTTCTATTTTCAAAGTTTTAATATATATTTTCTCTTCTATAGGTTCTAGATGGAGGAGAACTAGATATTGATTTCCACCTTACCTCTCCAGAGGGCAGAACCTTAGTTTTTGAACAAAGAAAATCAGACGGTGTTCATACGTAAGTTGATTGAGACACTGTGGGGCAGGACAGGAACTGGCAACAACTCTTTAACCTTGGACTCCTAAGTGCTAGCATGACAGGTGCATGCTACCATGCCCAGGCAATATCCCTTGAGTTGGTTTAGCTGACTGTAGTGAAAGGGAGAGAGAGCCAGTACGTCAGCACACCCATAGCTGTATGATTTTGAACAGGCTTTGATAGTGGGCCATTTCTCCAAATTAAGATGTCTTCATTTTCAGTTTGTCTGTCACTACAATCTGTTACTCTCATGGAATCAGAGAATCCTCCTGCCTTAGCTTCCGCAGTGGCTATGATCATAAATATCCACCACTGAGAACACCACACCCAGCTAATGTTCTTCCTTTGCTTTAGTTAATCTATTGTGGTATTTTATATCCGCCTTCTTGGCTAAGAAAAAAAAAAATGTTTTGTTTGTTTTGAGATAGGATTGAAATCATGTAACTGATTGGAGTGGAACTCAAAAGATCTCCTTACCTCTGCCTCCTGGATACTAGAATTAAAGGTGCTGGCCATGATGTCCAGCTTTTTTTGTTTTTGTTTATTTCGAGATAGGATTTTACTGTGCAGCCCTGGCTGTCCTGGAACGCACGCTGTAGACCAGTCTGGCCTTGAACTCACAGAGATCCATCTGCTGTATGTATATATATCGCGCTTTTTGGATCAGTACCATACCCCCTTGGAATACCTTCAGATGTGTCTAACCTTTTGACACTATGATACAATCTCCAGAGTTTACACTCAAAAACTGCATTTTTGATCAAGTTATAAAAAAGAAATTACAGAAACAAATCTCATATTTTTAGCAAGTTTTAATATTTTGCGTTGAGCTCCATTCATAACCACTCCTTGACACCGGCAGCCTGTGAGATAGAGGTTAGACACTCTGGAATGAATGCTGTCCTTCAGCAGAATCATCAACTAGTTCTACGGTTATCATAAAAGTCAATACATATGTTGCTATAAGTTGAGTGGGATAGAAAGTTTTTCTCGGGATATCATCATTTCCATCTTTTTAAAATTGTTTCCCACTTTATTTGCCAGTATTTATTCTGGCCGAATAGCTAAGAAAGTCAATTAAAGGAAATAAGGTTTATTTTTTGAGTTCAGAGGTTTCAGTTTATGGTTACTGTCTTTAGGTTTTTAGTGCTGTGAAGAGATACCATGACCACAGCAACTCTTATAAAGGAAAATGTTTAATTGGGGATAGTGTATACATTCAAAGGGTTTAGTTCATTTATTGTCTTGGCACGAAGCATAGCAGAATGAGGGCAGACATGGTGCTGGAGAGGTAGCTTAGATCAGCATTAATACATTTGCAAGAGAGACTACCCCCCACTGGTTCACTTCCTCCAAGGATACACTTCTTAGTAATGCCACTCCCTATGAACCTTTGGGGGCCATTTGCGCTGAAGCCACCACAGTTACTATGTCCCATTTTATCCTAGGCACATACATGATAAGCAGACAATATCGTGGTGGAATCAGAAGAGCAAACTGTCTCACCATGGAGCAGAAAAAAATAGCTAAAGAAAGGGCCAGGTTCAAGGCCACACACTACTGCCACTCTTTTTTCTCCAAGTAGGCCCTACCTCCAAATAGTCATTCAACACTTACGATCCAGTCAGCTCTAAACATTTTTATGGGGCCAAGCCTTAGGAGAAATTTCCATACCCAAATTTTAAAAAAAAAAAGAGCTTGAAAAAAAATACAAACTCTGAGCAGTATTATAGAAAAAACTATTAATTTGAAAATCAGAAAACCAAGCTTTGGGTCTTGGGATGTAGCTCAGTGGTAAAGTGCTTCCTTAATGTATGCCAGGCCATAGACTTAATCCCCAGTGCCAAAAGGAAGGCAGGCCAACCAAGCCTCATCTTGGCCCATAACAGGCTATGTCATTTTACCTAGGGAAAAAAAAAAAAATTACGCCAATTTCCAATGTAATAAGGATCAAAAGAAATAGAATATATGTAAATAGTGGCAAAATTATGGACAAGTGTAATGAGGGTTGACTGATTTGTAATGTAAAACTGTGCCGGCAGTGGTGGCGCACGCCTTTAATCCCAGCACTCGGGAGGTAGAGGCAGGCGGATTTCTGAGTTCAAGGCCAGCCTGGTCTACAGAGTTCTAGGACAGCCAGGGCTACTCAGAGAAACCCTGTCGCGGGAAGAAAAAAAAAAAAAGAAAAACTAGAAATAAAGTGAGATTAACATAAAGTATGATTATCATGGGTTGTATTTAAGTTCCAGAAATTAATATAAACCTCTTGAGACTTAAATATTCTATCAGTATATTAGAAATGAGAAAACTTTAAGAATCCTTTTTAAGCTTCACACAAATAATCATAAGCAAAACTAAAATGAAGTTTGACTTGTGTAATTTTTCTAGTTTTCATTTAAAGAGGACAGGGGATGAATCAGATCAATAGTTGTTGTTATACGGCAATAATCGTAAAACTGAGTTGGTAAGAAAATGCAGAGAGTAATGGTTAGGTCCAAAGTGCCCCCCAAAAGTCCCAAGCTGACAGTGTCATGGGTTGAAGTCTAGGCTAAACTCAGGCTGGACTCTGGCTAGGTAAACAGGACTGCTACTTAAAAATCAGCATTCCTTACAAAAGTGGGTTTCTGCTTGTCAAGAAAAGCCATTGCTTCCCTATCTGCCCCTGTTAAAAGGGCATCTAGTTCCCTTTTAACTCAAGCCTCCACACTAGTCCCTAGGCTGTTCAGCCAACTCACCTACCTCCCACCACAAGACTCCTGCCATTCCAGTTTTCTCTGCCCCCTCGCCCCCACACTCACAAGAGAGCCTTGGCAGTTTGAATAGCCTTTTCCACCGGTGGAGTGGTCAGGTTCAGTAGCTTCGCTGCAGCCTCCTTAAAGTAGTGATTAGAAAGAGGAACATCAGTAAAACCTGAACACAATAAAGGAATATTGCTGGGCAAAGGGTCCATCACTGAGCTCCATCCCCTTAGCAGTTTGGGGACTTGTTTGTGTGTTTGTGTTGAGACAGGGTCTCCTATGTATCCCTGGCTGTCCTAGAGCCCACCATGTTGACCATGATAATCTCTCCTCACCCACATCCACCTCCTATGTGCTGGATCTAAAGGTGTACGCCACCATGCCCAGCTGTTTTAGGCCTTTTAAAATTGCAGTAAGCACTCAGCATTCTTTTATATTATGACTCTTGCCCCAAAATTAACAGGTGCCAAATCGATCTGAGTTTCACTGAAGATCCTGCCTTTGTCAAGCATAACTATAGAATGCTGAATGTCAACCAAGGAGAAATATAGACAAACTATGCTGAGATAAAAGGAAGTGCAAGTTAATGTCCAATTTAATAAAGATGATGAATTAAAGCTATTAGAAGGATGTAAAAATAACTCTCATGCTGCACAACAACAAAAAGAGCAGCTCTGACCCCCCACTCCCCCTCCTTACATCCTCTAATCCCAAAGGAAGTCTCTTGAGAAACTGAAAATTGAATGGCAGTCAGTGTAATGTATCCAGAAAGGTTTATCTAAGTGAGAAACTTTCTAGACATAACTAAGCCCTTATTAGAAGTCTTACTAAAGAAAATTATCTTTTGTGTGGAATAAGATTCATTCAGGTAATAATACTTGTTAGGTTCTTTGCAATTTACAGTTTCTCTCTAGCTCAATAAAAAGGACTATATAGAAAACTTTTACTTGACTCTGCTATAGATTTTTTTAATTTAGAAGGCTTAGCAGCAGGTCTGTGATGGTTTTAGATGAATTTGTTAAAATATTCTCCAGTCTCTTGTGGAGTAGTTAACTGAAAAGTAGGTAGTACTTTGTCATTCTTTCAAGAACTGTTGTTTGTTTTGTTTGGGGGCAACTGAAGTAAATGTCATTAGCATGTAGCATGCAGTGTTTTCCTTTGTAAAATAGTCTCTATCAAAAGGGACAGGGTGCAGAGCTTCTTAGAAAATCACTAATCAGCCTGTGGTGGTTTGCCTTTAATCCCAGCACATGGGAAGCAGATACAGATTGATCTCTGTGAGTTGGAGTCCAGCCTGCTCTACAGAATGAGTTTCAGGACAGCCAGGGCTACACAGAGGAAAGCTGTTTCGAAACAACAGCAAAAAAAGAGAAGAAATCACTTCACTAAATTAACTCTGGCCAAGTCAACTATTGTGAAGATGATCTGGCTTTTTTGGGAGGTGGGGATACCTTTAATCTCATTACTCAGGAGCCAGAGGCAGGTGGATCTCTGTAAATTCAAGGCCAGCTTGGTCTACATGGCAAGTTCCAAGCCACTCAGGGCTACACACACTGTGTGGTAGACTGGCCTCAAAGTCACAGCAATCCTCCTGTCTCAGACTCCTGAATTCTGGAGTTGTAGACATAGTGGCCAGCAAGACCAAGATCAATTTGATGTAAATGGCAGTTTTTCAATACAGATAATCCCACAGAGAGTAAAGTTCCTTATCTTTGTAAACTGTATTTTAAGAATACATTTAATGTGTTGAAAACCTGAAAGAAAGCCCTTTCACTGATTTACAAAAACAAATAAATGTGTGTACATGACCTGTAGAGTCAGAAAAAGATGTCAGATTCCATAAAACTAGTTAGAAATGGGTGCTGGGAACCTAAGTCTAGTCCTTTGTAAGAGCAGCAAGTTCTCTTAACCACTGAGCCATCCCTCCAGTTTTAACAAGCACTGCTTTTGAAAACTAATCAAAACTCAGTTTAAAGAATAGTCTCGCCAGGCAGTGGTGGCACACGCCTTTAATCCCAGCACTCGGGAGGCAGAGGCAGGTGGATTTCTGAGTTCGAGGCCAGCCTGGTCTACAGAGTGAGTTCCAGGACAGCGAGGGCTACACAGAGGAACTCTGTCTCGAAAAACCAAAAAAAGAAAAGAAAGAAGAAAAAAAGAAACGTCTCCATTGAAGGGTAGGTTGGTTGTTACCGTTGTGTGAATGGGACTTCATATGGGATTTCTTTAACAGAGTGTGAAGATTAAAGCTTATTATGACTTATCATGTATTTCAGCTGTGAATGTATTTTTCCCAGACCCCCCCCCAAAAAATAGATCAACATAACATGATTGACCATGTAAGCTCCAAGTATGTGAAAACCGGAACTGTTTGAACGTGTGTCCAGGTAGGAAGTACAGGATACTAAAAGTGCGCCCTTCTTTAACGTAGTGTAGAGACCGAAGATGGCGACTACATGTTCTGCTTTGACAACACATTCAGCACCATTTCTGAGAAGGTCATTTTCTTTGAATTGATCCTGGATAACATGGGAGACGAAGTCCAAGGACAAGAAGACTGGAAAAAGTATATTACTAACACAGATGTCCTGGAGACGAGACTAGAAGACATCCTGGTTAGTAGGGCCTTTAGTTGGCAGTTCAGCAGCCAGTGTTTTACTGTGTCGGGATTGAACTAAGCATTCTTACTATATTTTACAAAAACTGTTGGTTTTGCCATATTTTTTATATCGTCTAAAGTCTCGGTGTTATGTTTACCCATTTATTAGAGTTTTTCAAATCACATACCTTAAGTGAATCCTATCATGAAAATACTTTTTTCAGAAGCAGTGCAATTTAAAAAAGGAAAAAATGAAAGAACTTATTTTCTCACAAATCTGAAGTGAATTTCACAGGTCTACAGTCTTACAGGTGTTGCTGGCGTTCTGGTGCCTCTTATAACACTCCAGACTCGTCTCTGTTATCATAATGTGTGTAATTACATTGAATCTGCCTGGATGGCAAACCAACATTCATACAGTAAAATATTATAGACACAAAAATGTATTAAGTAAATTATTATAGATACACATTATATTAGGTAAAAGTTGCCAAATAACTAAAAGTATAATCAGTTGGTCTTTTAAAAACTTTATGATTTAAAAAAAAAACTTTTTTTTACTGTTGTCAGGACTACAAGCAAGATAAATTCTATAAAAGTCCTCTTGCTGCCGGGCAGTGGTGGCACATACCTGTAAGCCCAGCACTCAGAGGCAGGGCAGACAGATCTGTGTGAGTTCAAGGCCAGCCTGGTCTACAGAGCGAGTTCCAGGACAGCCACAGCCACATAGAAAACCCTGTCTTGAAAAAACAAAAACAAAACCAAAAAAGTCCTGGTGCTATGCTTCTCAAATACCTTTTTTTCCAATTCCTAGTATCTCTGTTCTTCTGTTAAGGAAATTTAGACTTACCCTTACTATCTTATAACCTCGCGGGGCTCTCTAGGCGACACAAGTCATACCTGCCCTTTAATCGACTTGTAATCCTATCCATTTAAAAAAAATTGCTGTGATTTTAAGAACTAGCGTGAAGCATATTATTAAAGGAATTTGTTCTCAGTATTTTTAATAGTAAAATTATTGTATTTATCTCCAGGAATCCATCAACAGCATCAAGTCCAGACTAAGCAAAAGTGGCCACATACAAACTCTGCTCAGAGCATTTGAAGCTCGTGATCGAAACATACAAGAGAGCAACTTTAATAGAGTCAATTTCTGGTCCGTGGTCAACTTGATGGTCGTGGTGGTGGTGTCAGCTATCCAGGTTTATACGCTGAAAAGTCTGTTTGAAGATAAGAGGAAAAGTAGAACTTAAAACTCCTACATGGGTTACTTAACATTGAAAAAATGAGGTGGAAAATTCTAATACACTGTTGCAGTCAAGATATCAGCCATATTCCCATAACATTTTCAGAAATGAATGTGAATGGAAGATAGGTAAAAATTAATATGAAAGGAAAATCATCAATTTATGTCCAGATAACTTTATCGAACCAGTTATACTTAAGTACAAAACAAGATGTCTCATAAAATTTAGATTTAATTGAATGAAACCATATTAACTATTTTCCTAAGGTTAAAAATCTTTCCCAGAAGCCAGGCAGTGGTGGTGCACGCCTTTAATCCCAGCACTCAGGAGGCAGAGGCAGGTGGATTTCTGAGTTCGAGGCCAGCCTGGTCTACAGAGTGAGTTCCAGGACAGCCAGGGCTACCCAGAGAAACCCTGTCTCGAAAAAAAAAAAAAAAAAAAATCTTTCCCAGATGTCATGTATGAATGAAATGAATTAACAATATTTATAAATATGCCATCAGTTTGCTTTTACCTGGAATTTTCTCTGTATATGTGGCAGGTACAAATTAATTAAAGAAGTTTCTAATACATTACATTTGAAAATTATATAATCATGGACTGAATAGATCACCTTCTCTCTACTAAGTCTCTCCAAAAAAAATAAAAATAAATAGATGCATACCGTTGAAAAGAATTTTCTGACATTTTTATGACCAAATAAATATGAGATATTATCCACAAGTATTAGTTTTTATATACTTAGTCTGTATTTCCAAAAGCTAACATTTATAATTAAAACTGGAAAGGCATTCTTTCCTCAAAAATTAGGCAGTGTCTTTGTCTTTAATATAAGATCTATAAAGGGTAGTTGATGTTTATGAATAAGATGCATTCTGTCTAGACATTAGCGAAGATTAAGTTAGAGATAAGATGAACTTACTTTTATATTGCCCATCAACTTGAGATAAATTTGACAATACTAGATCCAACAAGTTTACCTAAAGAGAAGTGTAACATCTGGAATGAGATGGGCTCTTCTAGCCATCCGATTATGTAGAAATCCAATCAAAGGAGGGTAATGTGAAATTCCCTGAAGAAATTGTATTTGTCATAGTTTTTACTTTCTAATTACTGTTTTTATTATAAATTTTCAAGTAGATTTTATGAAATGTACATCCTACCGTAAGATTTAGCACTGGGTATACATATTTATTACAGTTTTTATTATAACTCTTAAAAATTACCTCTGGTCACTTACTGACTTTGAAGGATTAGAACAATCCCAAATTACAAACACCTAATGTAGAAATAAAGGCCAATACACACAAATACATTTCTGCCTTTCTGATTTATCAGTTTGTAGTACAGTTTTATTCAAGTACGAGTGATTTAGGTTCATCATGAAACAGAGTTTAAGTTACAGTCATTTGTAGTGTGATAATAATGTACTGTCAATTAGAGATAGTCAACAGTCAGATCTGGGGATTGTGT
>JADRCH010000035.1:11163696-11213049 GCA_019843965.1 Rhynchomys soricoides | reverse complement strand
GTGTACATACACACATATACATTACATAATGTGTGTGTACATACACATATACATTACATAATGTGTGTGTACATACACATATACATTACATAATGTGTGTGTACATACACATATACATTACACATACGTTAACTGTTGCCGTTCTTTATGCCTAGAATGTGGCTCAGGAAACCATATTTGTCCAACAGTGGAAGTTACCCTTGAATATTAGTCAGCTGACTACTATTGGGAACTCAAAACTCCTTTGAGGTTCCTCCTACATTACAAAGAGTGAACTGTTATGAATGCAGATGGGGTCGAGCGTGCCCTTAATCCCAGTACTCCAGAGACTGAGTTGGGATCTTGATAAACTGGAAGCCAGCCTGTGCTACATGACACCCTAATTCAAACAAACAACAGAAGCTGGGTGTAGTGGTGCACTCAGAGGCCGATCTGTGAGTTCAAGGCTAGCCTGGTCTACAGGGAGAACACAGGACAGCCAGGGCTGCTACACAGAGAAAAAATAAAACAAGGACAACAAAACCCCGCAAAATGTGTATGAAAAAAATACAGTGATTAATACAGGGCGCATAGAAGTGACTATTTCCTTCAGGGTATCTGTATACACTCCACACACTGACAGAAACCTTTGGGCTCCTTTCCACTTCGATGGCTTTTGGGTGCCCACATTTCTGAAATCTGATGTCGTGAGCTAAAGCAGTACTACGTTTAAGGCCTGTCCAGGAAATGGGCACAGATTCAAAAGCCTAATATTATTTAAAAGGGGACACAGAAACATGTATTCTGGATCCCTACATAATGTGTAGTGGGTAAATACATGCCATGTGTGTGGGTTCCTACAGACGCCAGTAGAGGGCATCGGATGTACACTGATGACAGCCATCTCTGCAGCCCCCTGACAACCCATGTCTACAAAGGACAAGACAATTCAGGGCAAGGAAAAACCTTATACTTTTTCTTTTTTTTTAAAATAAAGAAACATCAGGAGCTGAGATAGCTCAGTGTTAAGGACACTTTTTGTGGGCTGGAGAGATGGCTCAGGTTGAGGGCACTGACTGCTCTTCCAGAGGTCCAGAGTTCAGTTCCCAGCAACCACATGGTGGCTCACAACCATCTGTAATGGGATCTGATGCCCTCTTCTGGTGTGTCTGAGACAGCGACAGTGGACTCATATACATACAATAAATAAATCTTTAAAAAACAAAAAAAGAACACTTATTGCTCACAAATTCAACAAGTACCCGGGTTCCAGCACCTACATGGTAATTCACTACCATCTATAATTCTAGTTCCAACCTCTTCTGACTTCCACAGACACGGGGCACATGTGCATTCAGGCAAAAACACAGCACTTTTTAAGTTTTTCCAAAGAATCAACAATGTGATAATGCGAGAATCTTGCTCGTTTACTATATTGGGTAACCAACTTAGATGTATTAATGTGTCTTAGGGAAGCAGCAAAAAAAAAAAAAAAAATAGAACCTACTGCCCGACACTTGGCACTAACTCCCTTAGAGGAAAGGTTTTTTTGGTTTTTTGGTTTTTCGAGACAGGGTTTCTCTGTGTAGCCCTGGCTGTCCTGGAACTCACTCCGTAGACCAGGCTGGCCTCGAACTCAGAAATCGCCTGCCTCTGCCTCCCGAGTGCTAGGATTAAAGGCGTGCGCCACTCCTGCCCGGCTAGGAAAGGTTTCTATACGGTGATCCTATAAGGTTTGTTTTTGTTGTTTTGGTGTGTGTGGTATGAGGAAGACTTGGAGGCCAGAGGTCATCACTGGATATCTTCCTCATTTGCTCTACCCCTTAAGACAATGGTCTTTCACTAAACCTGGGAGTCACTGATTTGCTACACTGGCTAGCCAGCGAGTTCCAGACAACTGTTCCAACTGCCTGTCTTGTGTCTCTGTGTTGGGATTTACAAGCATACCCTACTATATCCAGCTTTTTATATGGGTGCTAAAGTCCCAAACTCAGATCTTGATTCTTACACGGCAAACAGCCCACTGAGTCATTTCCCTAGCCCCTGGAAGTTTGACTAGCAATAGTCATCAAATACAGAATAAATAATTTCTGATCCAACATTAAAGATTAGATAAACCAAACAAGTTTTAATGCTTTTATTTTTGGTTGGTTGATTTTGTTTGTTTTGGTTGAAATAGGATCTCTCTGCATAGCCCTGGCTCTCCTGGAACTCACTATGTAGTCCAGGGTAGCCTCAAACTTGCAGAGATCAGTCTGCCTCTGTCTCTCAAGTGCTGGGACTAAAGTCATGCACTACCATGCCTGGATTTTTAATACATTTTAATTAAGATAAAATTCACCTCCCCCTCTATCTTCCCTTCCCTTCCTTCACTGTACTGTCCCCAAACCCTCTCATGCCCTGTACTCTCAGACTGATAGTCTGTCTCACACACACACACACACACACACACACACACACACACACACACGGGAATGGCCAACTAACTCTCACTCTCCTAGCAGACTATACAGTTCTTTTTCTGGTGGTGATAGGGAAATCAAGGAAAACTGCCCTTTCTACATTACTATGTCTATTATTACTGGAGGTGTAATACTGGGGGAGAGATGATGATGTTCTTGATTTGATTTGATTTTTTTTTTTTAAGGGTTTACTGGCTGGTCTGGAACTCAGATCTAACTGCTTCTACCTCAGGAGCGCTGGGATTAAAAGCATACGCCACCACACTCAGCAAAACCTAACCTTTCTACCTTTGATTTAAAGAAAAAAAACCATAATAATGCCATTTGTAGATGGAAGCTAAAATTTAGAGCTTCAGAGATACATTTTAAAAGAGAAATTGGATCATTAACATTCTTGCTACTGGAATTTAAAATGCAACCACTTTGGGAAATATTCCTGAGCATTTTGGGTTGGTTTTGGGGGTTTTGGTTTTGCTTTTTTTTTTTAAGGCCTGGGGTGGCTTTCTCCCTTTTTTTTCCTTAAATTATTTATTTCATGTGTGTGAGTCCACTGTCACTGTCTTCAGACTCACCAGAAGAGGGCATCGGATCCCATTACAGATGGTTGTGAGCCACCATGTGGTTGCTGGGAACTGAACTCAGGACCTTTGGAAGAGCAGTCAGTGCTCTTAACCACTGAACCATCTCTCCAGCCTGGTTTTGCTTCTTTTGTTTGTTTGGTTTTGGCCTTTCAAGACAGGATTTCTCTGTGGAGTCTTGCTTGTCCTGGAACTGGCACTGTTGACCAGGCTGGTATGTCTGCACCTGAGTCTGTGTGTGTACCACGTACATGCAATACCAGCAGATACCAAAAGTGGGCACTGGATCCCCTGAAACTCGAGCTATACGTTGTTGAGAACCACCAAGTTGGTGCTGAGAACTAAATCCAGGTATTCTGAAATAATAACCACAATACCTCTTGACAGCTGAGTCGACTCTCCAGGACCCCTAAATTTCCTTACCAAAAAAAAAAAAAAAAAACCAAAAAAACTAGTAAGGGGCAAGGTGTGGCTGACATTTTTAATCCCAGCACTCAGGAGGCAAGATGGGCAGAGCTCTGAGATCAAGGACTGTCAAATCTACTTTTCAAGTTCCAGGACAGTCAGGATTACATAAAACCTGTCTAAATAATAAGAAGAACAGCAACAGAGCTCTTGCTCTTGCCTTCCTGCTCTGCTCTTTCCCCATTCCCTTTCCCCCTTTCCAAGTGCTCATGACCAGCTGCGCGCGCGCTCTCTCTCTCTCTCTCCCTTTCTCCCTCCTTCCCTCCCTCCCTCTCTCTGCCTCTACTACCCTCTTGAATCCCTTCCCTGTGCCCTGAATAAACTCTATTCTATACTTTAAAAAAAAAAGAAGGGCAGCAACACAGAGCTAGCAGGTGGCTCTGAGTTGGTAAAGGCCTCCGTTAGCAAACCTAACACATGGAGTTCAATCCCTGTGAGAGGCACGGAGGAAGGAGAGAACTAAGCAACATTGTCCTCTAGCCTCTACAAAAGCCAGCTATATAAATAGCCCAACATTTGCCCTACTGAGCATTTATTCATGAAAAAAAAGAAAATATTTAAATAAAAATCCCACACAAAATGCACAAAGCCACTTTGTAATATCTATCAAAATATCAAGTGTCTTTCAGTACATGAATAAATGCCAGTAATGTCTCATAAAATTATTACTCAAGTTATTTTGCTAAAGGTGGGGGGAATACCCCATTTACTGTTGGGGATAGAATCCAGGGCCTTGCGTGTGTGAGGCAAGCACTTTCCAAACATCCAAGCCAGGAAAACCATATTGATACTTGGCAACCACTTGGATGAGCCTTAAAGCACTTAACCTTGTGAAAAGCTTACATGTGGTTTACATTTATGTAACCTCTGGAAATAAATGGGCACACCGTAAATAAATGGCGAAGATACATCTGTGGCATACACCATCACCTAAAGATGTTTTAAAAGTGATCATTAGAGTGTTCCCCAAACATTGTGGTTCTCATCCCATGACTCCACATGTATATCACCTTCACATTTTAGTTGTTGGCTTTAAGAATTAATATTTTATGTGTAAGTAGCTGTCTTCAGACACACCAGGAGAGGGCACTGGATCCCATTACAGACGTTGTTGCTGGACCTCCAGAAGAGCAGTCAGTGCTCTTAACTGCTGAGCTGTCTCTCCAGCTCTTAAATATTTAGTAAGTACATTATCCTTAGTTTTTCTTTCCAATGTTCTATTCCTCATTTATTTTGAAGCAAACATGGTGACTAAGGTGTTAATCAGTCTGGCACATGCTTAGCACACTTGAAGCCCCGAGTTCAACCCCAACAACCCAAAGTAGTATCTGTGGGCTGGTGAAATGGCTCAGTGACAACATACTTACAATGTAAACCTGACTGGAACCCAGGTAACAGTTTTTGGAGAGAAATGACTCCATAAAGCTGTCTTTACTTCTACACATGCACTGTAGCATACATGCACATGCACACACACACATATATATGCCATGCAAGCTGTTTTGTTTTTTGGCTTATGTTTATGTAGCTCTGGCTGTCCTAGAATTTAGCCTGTAGACCAATCTGGACTCAAACTCAGAGAGATCCACCTGCCTCTGCCTCCCAAGTGCTGGATTAAAAGTGTGTGTCATCACCACACCCAGCAAAAAATATTTTTAAAAGTAAAAACAACTGCTTATTCATTTTTCTCAGTATTTGTCTATGAAACTGTTGAGTATGGTTAGAGATTTTTGTTTGTGACAGGCCCTCTGTCACAAACCGGCCTGAAATTCAAGAGATCCATCGGCCTTTGCCTCCCTGCCCCGCCACCATTTGGAAAAGCAAAATACTGATTTTGTATGTTAAGATTTCTGTATGTGCTTTTCCTATACGTTTTGCATGTGCACCATGTCTGCCTGGTTCCTCCATAAGTCAGAAGAGTTGGAACACCTGAACTGGAGTTAAGAATGGTTGCAAGTCACCATGTGGGGGTGTTGGGAACCAAACTGGGTGCTCTGCTAGAGCACCAAGTACACTAAACCACTAAGTCATCTCTCCAGCCCAGGAATTGTTAGTTTTTGATAGGGTCTCATGTAGCCCGGACTGCCCTTGAATTGTATAGCTGAGAATGATGGTAAACTACTTACTTTCCTGCCTCCATCTCCCCAGTGTTGGAATCAGAAGAATGAACCACCATTATCAGCTTTATTCAGTGCTGGGGATCAATCCAAATGAGGCCAAATGTAAGCCAAACGAGGACTCTACCGAGCTACATCCCTAATCCAGAATAAGCCTTCAGATCAAACAACACAGTGAAACCCTTTCCATCTGTGTTGGCATTTCTTCTGAAATGTTTTTATTCTGCTCTTAATTATTTTTTAAATGCTGTAGTAACAAGTAAGAAACACATTTATAGGGTCTGGAGAGATGGCTTAGTGGATAAGAACACTTGTCGTTCTTTCGAGAACCCAGGTTCAGTTCCCAGCCACTTACACAATGGTTCACAAGCATCTGTAACTATTCCCAGGGAATCTGATCTGGGACGCTCTCTTTTGACTTCCACAGGCACCAAGAACATATATGGTGTACATACAAACATGGAAGAAAAACTCATACACATCTATTTTTTTTCTGAGACAGGGTTTCTCTGTGTAGCCCTGGCTGTCCTGGAACTCACTCTGTAGACCAGGCTGGCCTCGAACTCAGAAATCCGCCTGCCTCTGCCTCCCAAATGCTGGGATTAAAGGCATGCGCCACCACTACACAGCCAATACACATCTTTTAAAAAAAAAAAAAAAATTTAAATTTTCTACTCCCCCTGCATCCATCACAAAAAAACATCAATGTACTGTTTGTTTTCTTAAATAGTCAAGAGCATGTTTTTGAAACAAGGGATATGAGCTGAGAATGCAGCTTAATCCACTGTTTTGCTCCAGTGAAGCCCTAGTTTGTTTTCTAAAGATTTATATATTTAATGTATATGAGGATCCTGTTGGCTGACACACCAGAGGAGGGCATCAGATAACATTACAGATGGTTGCAAGTCACCATGTACTTGCTGGGAATTGAACTCATGACCTCTGGAAGTGCAGAGTGAGTGCTCTTAACTGCTGAGCCATCTCTCCAGCCCCTGGTGTTTGACCCTCAACCCCCATAAAATAAAGCACAGTAGGTAGCTACATGCCTGTAATCCCAGCACTCAGAAGATAGGGGCGAGAGAATCACAAGCACAGGTCATCCTGGGCTGAACAGCAAGTTCCAGACCAACCTGGCATACATGAAACTGTCTCAAAAAATAAAAAAAGATAAAAATAAAAACCATAAAATTCAAGCTGGAGAAATTTTAAACTCAGTATTTAAGAGAAACGCTCCTCTTGGGTTCTGTTCCACGCACCCACATCATAGGGCATGCCTGTAACTACAGTTCCATGGGATCCAAGGTCCTCTTCTAGCACTGACAGACACCAGAAGACAGGAAGAATGCAGTGTATGAATGAATGAATGAATGAATGAATGAATGAATGAAAGAAAAAAAGAAAGAAAGAAAGAAAGAGCAAGCAAGCATTTGGGAAAATTTCGGCAGCTGTAAGATGACCAGACAGGACGCCTCACTAGTTGGTGCCTACCCCTCCCAACTTCTTCCTCCCTCCCTACTTCTACCAAGATTTACCACTGCTCTCTAACCAGCCTTGCCTACCTTCATGCTTTGCCATCCTCTTAGTCTTACCTCTCCATTTCTTTGACTTCCCAAGTTCTCCTACTCAATGCTGTCAATCCTACTGCTTCTGCCTAGCCCTAGTTCTAGGGTAAACATGAGAAAGTAATCGTTGGTTTTTAGAAGAACTGAGACCCCTGAAGAAATCATTAAGCGATTGTTTTCTGGGATTTAGAGCTGTTTCTGAGGGAGCTTGAGTACTGCAGACAGTCCACAGTAAGGACTGAAATTGCAAGGGTGAGGTGGTGCTCCTTCAAGAAACACAGAAACGCCTAGGTCAGATCTGGTTTGGGTATGAGGAATTTTACTCTGAAAGTAACTTTTTTGTGACAATACCACACTTCCACTGGGGACTGGATGCCCTGCTGCCTGCTCCCTGGGGTGACGCTTTGATTGTCCAGTAACTGGCCTTGCAGCTCCCTCACTTCCCTCTCTATTCATCCCACACACTTTTAATCTGATTAGCATACACCTAATCCAGCAGAAGCCACACCCACCAGAATCTGAATCATTCCCAGCCTCAATGCTGACATTGTTGGGTCAAATTCTTGAGACCAAGCAAACTTTAAAATAAAACAGAAACTAGCTGTAGAAGATAGACAGCCTAGACAAAGTTCCCTGGGCCACAAATTGCACTGCAGGTATCCAACATAAGGATATTTACAATACCTAAAATCCAAAATATTTATGAACATTTGGGTAGAAGAAAACATAAAATTGCATAAACACACACAGGAGCCTGGTGTAGTGGTATGTGCCTTTAATCTCAGGAGACAAGAGGCTAATGGATTTCTAAGAGTTTATGGGTAGCCTGGTCTACACCAGGATGACCCTACCTCATAAAAGCACCAAAACACCTACGCTGGTATAAACCCATGTTAGAAAGTGGATGTGTGACAAGACTGTTAAGTACTTGCTGCTTCATGACTGGCTAAAGGCCTGAGAATCCACCAGAGATGAGATGAGCAAAGAATGTCCTAACCAAACCTGGAGCAAGTCCTCTTTCCCTGGAGCAAACCCTTGACTGGTTTTCTTCCAAGTCCTTAAGGTTTTTAGGTCTTTTCTGCCTTTTAGTCTCAACTCTCATTATAAAATGGAGCCAAGAAAAGGCATGCCACTTCCTGAATGCTGTTCAGTCTTTGTAAAGATGGATTAGTACGGTTTTCTCACAGGCTATGGATAAAATGCACACAAACTTAGATCTGAGAAAATGTCTCAGTGGGTAGTTTGCTGCAAAATGCAGTTGGACCAGAGTGTGAATCCCTAGGATCTATTACATAAACAGCGAGGCAAGGTGTGGCAACACACGTGTAATTCCAGCACTCGGGAGACAAAGACAAAGGACCCCCAGACAAAACTTCCTGGACAGGCTGAATTGGTGACCTTCAGAATAAAATAGACCCTACTTTAATAAAGCAGAAAGACAGAAGATAAACACCAACCCACCTATGGCCTCTATACATGTAGGCATACATGCACACACGTGTATCTAATATATGTGAATCTGCATGCACATACACAACCTGCCACAGTATAATGAATAGCCAATAGCACATTCATGTCCAACTCAAACTTCACACTAGGCTTGTTATTTCTGTTCCTCCCTACTCCCCCTTTAAGATAGGGTCTCTGTAGCCCACTTGCTCTGTGGTCCAAGCTGGTCTTGAACTCAAAGAGATCTGCCAACCAAGTGCTGGGATTAAAGGTGTGCACCAGCACCCTGCTCTGTTCTCAAACAGTATCCTAGTCTTCTGAGTCCCCACGAACAGTTTCTATGAAGCTGTTTGGATCATAGTAGGCCCTTTATTTTAGCTTGCCCCCTAAACGCTTCCAAACTCCTTTTCCAAGACAATTCCACATCAATGATCCTGCTCATAAGCACCAACTTCCTTAGCTGGGCAGTGCTCAAGGAGGCACATGCCTTTAATCTCAATACTCAGGAGGCAGAGGCAGGAGGATCTCTTTGAGTTCAAGGTCAGACTGGCCTACATACACAGTGTGAATTCCACATACAGCCAGGGCTAAACAGAGAAAACCCTGTCTCGAAAAACCCAAATAAATAATGTGTTATCTTGCTTTTTACACACTGAACAATCTCCCCAAACAAACAAAAACATTGGGGGCTGGAGAGATGGTTAAGAGCACATATAGCTTGCAAAATTCCAGCTCCAGGGGATCCAATACCTTCTACAGGCTTCCAACACCACCACATTCACACGCACAAACCTCTACAGAAATAAATACATGTACCTAAAACTAAAGTTTTGAGGTAGCTAGGTGGTGGAGGCATATGCCTTAAATCCTATCATTTGGGAGGTGGGGGCAGAGACAGGACAATCTCTGAGTTTGAAGCCAGCCTGTTCTACAGAATGAGTTCCAGAATAGCCAGGGCTACACAAAGAAACCCTGTCAAAACAAAAAACAAAACAAACCAAAAATTAGAGTTACAAAACAAATTGCCATCTCCTACATCAGTCATGTAGCAATTATCTGTCAAACTTCTAAACCCCTCTATTCCATAAAGAATCATGAAAAACAAGATCTTCAGTGAGCAAAGTCAGAGAAAACCACCTGCTTTCGTAAATTACTCTTAGGAGCCTAACTCAAGAATTGTTCCTGAAATAATGTACAAAGTTTTATTAAAGAGGAGATATAGAAATCAATGACTCAAAGATTCCACAAAGTTTATCTTCAGAGATATTTCTAGAAAGTTTGAGTTTGGAGAGATGGGTCAGCAGTTAAGAACACTTGCTGCGCCTGGCAGTGGTGGTGCACGCCTTTAATCCCAGCACTGGGGAGGTAGAAGCAGGCGGATTTCTGAGTTCAAGACCAGCCTGGTCTACAGAGTGAGTTCCAGGACCGCCAGGGCTACACAGAGAAACCCTGTCTCGAAAAACAAACAGAAAACAAAAACAAACAAACAAAAAGAAAAATAGTTTAACTTATTTTCAAAGTAAAACTAAACAAAATCAATAAAAATTTATAGTGCTTCTGTTGTTTTAAATTCTGTTCACTAAAATTTACTTTGCATTCCACTAATAGTATTTTTTGTTTGTTTTTTCGAGACAGGGTTTCTCTGTGTAGCCCTGGCAGTCCTGGAACTCACTCTGTAGACCAGGCTGGTCTCCAACTCAGAAATCCGCCTGCCTCCGCCTCCCAAGTGCTGGGATTACACTAATAGTATTAAATGACACCTTTTAAATGCTTGCTATTTTTTTGTTTTTCAAGACAGGATTTTCTGTATATCCCTGGCTGTCCTGGAACTTCCTCTGTAACCAAAGCTGGCCTCAGACTCAGAGATTTGCCTCCCAAGTGCTGGGATTAAAGATGTGTATCACAACTGTCCAACTCGGAAGGATATATTCAGACAGGGCGATGGTGGCCAAAGCCTTTAATCCCAGCATTTGGGAGGCAGAAACAGCAGATATCTGAGTTTAAGGCCAGAATTCCAGGACAGTGGGAGTTACACAGAGAAAGAGTTTCAATTGCCCCCACCAAAAAAATTCAGACGGGCATCAACTTTTCCAGTACATTATTAAGTAATAGAAGGTAGAATAACCGTAATAAAATAAAAACAATATATTAACTGTCCAAAGACTAGGTTGTAAGAAGGTGGAACTACAAGAAAGGCCAGTGGCAGCCGGCAGGCTTGTGCAGACTTTTCAAATATTTTCAAGACTGAGCACATGATCCTTCAAAATAGACAATGTCCATGTCACATCGCTGATGTGACACACAGAGTATGTTCCATGAACGCCACAGAAATGCTGTTCAGAAGCCTGAGGAAATCCTAACCAAATACTATAGAATAACGTGGTTTTGTTTTTGTCAGTTGCGGTTGAACAAAATGTTATCCAGGGTTCTACTGTTCTTTTTTTTTCCCATAGACCACTTTTTGTTCATTCAGGAATTTACCATCAGCTTCTAGAGGAATGCATGTCACACAGTAGGGACAAAAGGGATGACAGACTATAACACAACAAACAACAGAAACTAGCAATTCTGAGACAGAAACTTACTACTGGATCACAGGCATGCTTCAACTTCCCTCTCAGCCTCTCGAGTATGATATACTCAGGTGTGATGCCCCAGGCCTGCATCCGGACAAACGGCCAGACTAGGAATTTTGGACAGGGTATTAGTTTTATCCAAATGTACATAATATATCACCTGTGAAGGTTTTGTTTGTTGAGATACAATGGGGAATCTCTTAAGTGACAAAAGAATTATTTTGAAGAAAATTACTAAGAATTCAATTTTTGTGTTCATCTCCAGAAACAGAAAATGTCAATAAACAAAGAGAGTTGGCTAATAAAGATCTCTGCCAGGTACAAATGGGCGATCATCTTGTTCATTTGTAATTTTTAATTAACTTGGACAGGGTCTCACTACATAGCCCAGACTAGTCTCCAACTCTTGATCTTCCTATCTCAGTCTCTCAAGCGGTGAGAGATATTAGCATACACCCACACAGACCTTATTCTAATTTTAAAAACAAATTAATATTTCCTGTAGCTATTACTCTGGTATTATAACTTACAAACATTTGTACAGACTCCATCTATCTGCTTGCAGAGATCCTACATGTTTCTCCCAGGTCAAAATGTAGCAGAGTTATCTAGGCTCCCTAACTAACACCAATTAGAAAACTACCCATGATTAGATAAAGCATTTCCATTTAACTGTCAAGTTTTTATTTCTCTGATCAAAAGCTATGACCTATCAAATGCCTTAAGAGAAACTGAATGGGACTTCTGGAGTTCTGTATTCAACTAGAATTCAGAAGAGAAAATTCCTCCGTACGAGGGCCTTGGGGAGGGGTCTATCTGTAACTATTACATGGGTAGCTGTTGGCCTTAAAACACCCTCTTCCAAATTCTAGTAAGTTTTAAGCCAAAACATATTCCAACTGAAATGTAATGGTACCTAACAGGAGCACAAAGCAGCTAAAAGCACAATTTTACCCCAACACTGATAAACAGAACTCTAACTATATCCAAAAAGACAAAGATGGAGCAGCCTCAACTCTCACACATGCCAGACTTCACCAGAAAGACCCGACTCCCATGGCACCAACATTAGAACTTACAGGGTGGGTGGGGTCACACACATGTGTAAGCTCAGCACTCACAGGACAGGAAGACTGTGGAGCTGTGCAGTTAAGACAAACACTGAGGATTTACAGTTATTCTGGCAACCACACTCTCAGTCATGTTTATATAAGAACTGGTTGAAATACAGGGTTGGTCGTTACAAATGAGATTAAGGTCTACTACAGTCTCTCTTGGAGCTGCCGCCAAGTCTCTGAGCCTTTTTCCTTACCTTCTACCTTTTTCTGAAACCTGGGCATACTTCCAAGATACTTTTTCTAACAAGTTCTGCCCTGCCTTGTAGCTGCTTGCTGAACCCGCAGGACCCTTTAAGGTAACAGGCATGGCTGCCCTCCTCTTCTACATTGGCCTATTCCAGCAGTTGCCAAGATTCACAGCCTGTGTGTTCTTTTCTTTTTCTCTTAAATGCTTAAAACAAAAAAGGAAGGTATATTATTTTTACAACTTTCCATTCTGTAGATTAGAGACAAAAAAAATTTTTTTTAACAAAAATGGGAAATCTTTTTACATGTGTCCCAATACCTATGAAGAAGAGACAATTGTGAAGTCTGAATTCCTACTGTATTTGGAAGAGGCAAGGACAGAAGCAAGTAAGCTGGCTACACATCCTTTTATAAAAGATCCCTCGGGGTGAACATACAGTATTATCACTATGACAAAGGGAAATGGGAGCAAAGGTCTTCAAAGACTAACTCAGTATATAAAAGTACAACTGGAGAACTCGCTCCTCACTAGCTAAGTAAAAGCAGTTTATTGCTGCCCAGTGTGTATTTTCAAGCAGATACAGAAGAAAAACTCATTAGCTCTTTTAAAAATACACACATTTAATGTTGGTCTGTTTTAATTCTAAGTAAAGCAATTTCAAAAATACAAACTGAACATCAGAGCCATGTGAACCACCATGATAAAAGAAAACAGACATTCACAATAATTACGTCTAGAGACAGTTCAGCTTGATAAATTGTCTTCCAAGTATCTTAAAGAATTACTAAAAATACTGCTGGTGTTCAGTTAAAATTAAAGGACTTTGGGAAAAATGAAATATGATACAGCTGGAGTGAATAAGGTTACACGGGAATTACATTTTCCATTACCCCTAGATATAAACAAACATTCAAAAATTAACACAATCTCTGTGTTATTCAAAATATTGCAGCTGCAGGAAAGGCAACTTTAAATTAATAGCTAGGGGAAATCACGTTTTGGTGGAGGTGAACAGAAGTGACAGTTTGTAGTTTGCACTTTGTAAAGCTCATTACACCTGGTCAACCAGGAACCAAAAGCAGGACAAGAAGTTCTCGGTTTCTTTTGGCTACAATGTGACAAGAAAAGTCATCTTTTGAAGATGCTTAAAGAAATAAAGCATGTTTCTTTAAAAACAGTCAAATAATCAATTAATGGAATAAATAAGTACTAACCACAGTTTGAGCATTCTGTCATCAATACACGGCACAGATTTTTTTTCATTTTGGCAGAAATTTCCCCAATTTTTAGTCTAAAATCCACCAATCATTATAAAAGTAAAATGAAGCGCTACCAAAATAATATTCTTCTGTTTACTCTTTGGCTAAGAAATAAAACAACAAAACAAAACAAAACAAAAAAAACCAGAAGACAACTCTAACACTGGTGATAAAAGAAACTTTTTTTAAAACAGGTAAAATAAAGATATCAATTTAAAATCTTGGTACATTTTATAAAAACAAGAGGTAATGTTGTAATAAAACAGCAGTTAGCCTCAGCTAGCAACACACTGTTTGTTAACCCTGTGCAATAGAAGACTTTGTCTATACTACGCTTACTCAAACATGACTAACAATTACTACAGACATTTCAGGAGTCTTCACCCGGCTCCTACAGACTGACTGTTAAAACTGAGACATTTACAATCATAATGTGCCACAATAACTTGAAAACGTCACTTCTAATAGGAGATAATGTAGGTATCACTTGAATTTGTTTAGGTATTCAACAGCTGAGTTACAAGGACTGAAAAGCACTCTAAAAGCCCAGGAACACTGTTGTTCACGCCCTTCTCCAGTACACACTAAACTTGTCTGACACATTTCTCTTCATACATAGCAAGCAACAGCACCCAATAAACGCCTGAGAAGAAATGCTGCTGTGTAAATACTGCAACTATTCCTGAAATAAGAATTATGGGATATATACTCCAAAGCTGCCAGTTCCCATAATTTGCATTGCATAGGTCACATAGTCACACACACATACACACACACACGTGTGTGTACATGTACATGCAAAGAATATATTAAGACGACAATGAAGTCACAGAGCAATTTACAGGCTCAATATATTTTTTACATTTTGCTTGAAAGAAATTTCAATATCTTACAGTCTTTCAGTAGACATTATATACACTGCACTTTATGAAATCTAAAGGGTATTGAAATAAATCTTTCCAATATTTTGGTAACAAAACACACAATGTTTCTCCAAATACTTGTGCTATCTACATGATCTGTTTGCTCTGATAAACACTAATCACAAAAATTGACTCAATGGAATAATTATAAAAAGTATCTAACACCATGCATGGGTTTGAATCATGTTTAATATCCTAGCCTAGAAACAGTCTACAAATCTTAAGATTTAAAAAAATTAAGTCTCTCCTCTGATTTTTAAAAGATATCTTTTTATGACAATATCTGTAACATTGACAAGTACATGTTAAGGCCAGTATCATCTCCTTTTGTGAATATTTTTGTGTTTTCTCTTTGTTTGATTTTCCTAAGAAAGATAATAATAAACCCCACATTCTTTTCTTTGAACTGTACCAACAGCAAACGAGTGCAGTGCACACAGTGTTCAGTCCTGCGGTCAGGACGCAGTTGCTCCTTCCCACTCCACAAGATACTGCACCTTTCCGTCAAGTGTCACCCGGCGAGCCAAAACTCTATATTTTTCGCCACATGCTATTCTACCTGCGGCACCGAAATAACTAGTGATGGAGTTTTTCAGGTGATTGAGCTGTAACTCCTGATCTGCTAAGTTATTCAGGATTTCTGTGTTAAGTTCTTCAAACTGATAATCTTCTTTGCCTTCATCATCTTTTACAACTTCTGAGTTCTGAGTCTGGAGTGCTCTTCGTGGAAGGCGACCTCTTCTTCTCCGCAAATGTGGTATTGCAGCAGGCCACGATCTTCCTGTGCGGGTTCTTTTTCTAGAGTCAGACAATCTAGGGTGGGGGAAAGAACACACCTCCTAAGAGCTTTTTCACTTGGGAATTTCCCCCACACAGGTTCTCATCATCTCCCTGCCAGACTCCCTAAAGCTGGGATTCCTGACTACCACCACCTGGCTCTTGTATGTGTTTGCTGAGATAAAAATTCAGTCCAATTAAAACAATACAAGCCCATTCGCACCATGTCGCTGCTTTCCTTCATACAGACATCATCACTTCCTTGGGGTTGACCTTTGTACATACATTCTTCTTCCTTTAACTATGTGCTATTAAGTTAAAATAATCAGAGCAAACAAAGCTGGCAATGTGGCTCAATAACAAAGAGCCTACCTGGCACACACAGGCCCTTGGTTCAGTAGCTAACACCACTAAGAAAGAAAAAAACAAATCCAGCCAGGTGGGGGCTCTCATGACTTTAATCCCAACACTCCAGAGGCAAGAAGATCTCTGAGTTTGAGGTCACCCTGGTTTGCAGAGAAAGTTCCAGGAGAGCTGGGGTTACACAGAGAAACCCTGTCTTGAAAACCAAGAGGACAAAAAAAAAAAAAACCTCATTGGAAATGAGTTTACACATTAGCAACAAGTTAAATGTTTACATTACTAGAATAGCAGTTTCTGAACTCTAAAACAAAACAAAAAATGAGACATCTTAAAACTAGTAGATATGATTTCAAATAAGCTATACATTTTTCACGCCTGACATTATGTGGTCTAAGAAAATTTCTTTCTGAGGAACTGATATCAAATAAATAAGCAAAGGAGGAAGGGCTTGCTACTACTAAATTTTTCTAAGCCTGAAGCGATAATCTCTGCACTGTCAAAGGCTTGGTGCTTTATTCAGACATTTAAAATATTAAAAAGTCCTAAAAAAGCAAGGCATACTTGTAGAGTCCAAATATCAAACTTAAGAGCCCAGGCAAGGTAATAATACATGCCTTAGTTCCCAAATTCTGGAGGCGGAGGCAGAGGCAGGCAGAGATCTGTGAGGCCAGCCTGCTCTACATAGCGAGCTTCAGGCCAGATAGAGCTACAAGGAGGATTTGTTTCAAAACAAACAAACAATAACAAAAACAGAGGTCTTGGGGAGGGAAAGAGCAAACAGGACGTCGTACAGCTTATACTGGCCAGGCCTGAGAGCTGACACATGTAGTGGTTCACACTTGTAATCCTGGTACTCAGTAGACTGAAGCAAAGAGGAATGCCCCGAGTTCTAAGCCAGCCTGAGTTGCAAAGTAAAGCATTTAATATAGGAGTCCTCGACGCTCCAGTGAATAAGGCACCTGCCACCGACACACCTGAAAACCTGGATTCTCCGCAACAAGGAGAAGGGAGGGGGGGACCATTTTGGGGGGGGGGGGGGTGTCCATTACTAAGACCTTATACAAGGAGAAAAAAATGTTTTAAGACTTATTTCTATTTGTGTGTGTGTGTGTGTGTGTGTGTTTAAGCATGCTACATGTATGCACGTGCATACATGGCACCAAATATCCTAAAATTAGAATTATAGAAGGTTGTAAGCTGACTGATATGGGCAATAGGAACCAAACTGGGATTCTCTGTAAGAATAGTAAACTCTTTTAAGCATAGGTCCAGTAGTATTTCTATTGTTATGTAGTGTTTGTATTCTAAAGGCATTCAGATAATTAACAACACAGACAATATATATGGTCTGCTTCTCAAAAACCTCAAGGTTCACAAATATCACTATTAATTGCTAAGTTATTCAATCAAAACCACACAAACAAACAATCTGAAAGGAAATTGGTAAAGAATAAGAACAGGCCGGGCAGTGGTGGCGCATGCCTTTAATCCCAGCACTTGGGAGGCAGAGACAGGCAGGTCTCTGAGTTCAAGGCCAACCTGGTCTGCAGAGTGAGTTCCAGGACAGCCAGGGCTACACAGAGAAACCCTGTCTCAAAAAAACAAAAAAAAAAAGAACAGAATGCCACACTCATGCAGGTAATCTTAATTAAATGCAGTGGGCTTAAATAAGTAAATAAAATGTAGAAAAACTTGTTGAATAGTAGGGATACAAGAAAAGAGGAAGGGAACAAAAGAAAATACGCGACTGTGTATGTGTGTAATTATTTTATATTTGAAAGAATAAGTAAGTGTTTAAAAAGTTAGTAAGCTGAGGAAAAGTCAATCTAGGAAACTTCAAAGACTCAGGAAGTATAAAGTTACAAGCCTCGATAAGTTTTTAAAAAACCTAATCCCTATGGTTATAAGAACAGAGAAAAATCACTGGGAAGAAAGTTTTTGGAACTGTCTGAAAGTTATGCAGAGACTTCTAGAGATGCAGCTTTTATGAGCTGTTACGAGCTGTCAACTATGCTTCAAATTGACACTGCTGTGTTTAAGTCATCTGTGGCCAGTCCCACAAGTAAACCCCTATATATGGCCCACCACAAAACTCAATGCTAAAAAACAAACAAAAAATAACCTAAATTAATTACAATTAAAAAAGTAAATAAACCAACTGGGCAGTAGTGGCACATGCCTTTAATCCCAGCACTCAAGGGAGTGGCAGGTGGATCTTAGTTTGAGGCCAGCCTAGTCCAGCACAGCTAAGGTTACAGGGGGAAACCTTAGGCAGAGTAATATAGAATACCTACCCATAATGCCTGGAAATGCTAGACGAGGTAGTTTCTTTTGCACTGGAAGCACCCGTGAGGTCCACATCTGAGGTATTGGATGAATGTGCAATTCCCTCAGTTCTCCTGAGACAAAAGAATTTAAATGGTATAACAACTATATTACATAACAATAGAAATACTAATTCCTTCACACAAAAAATTCCTAGGAAATAAAAAAATTAACTATTTACCCTATAGAACAAGGTAAATCCAACGTAGGATTCTCTGAAACTGATTCCTTATCCTGAAAAATTATAAAAAAAAATAAATTTTAAAGGAAAAAAATTCATACCTAAAAGACAATTCTACTGTAACTGGAATACAACATTCACTTCTCAATAATTACAAGAATCTTTACTGAGAACATATGCAAACAAATCCTCTTACCAAAGGTAGCTCAGCGGCTTTTTGAATCATTTTTCTTGTATATGGGCCAGGAGGACGGCCTACAGATTTTTTCTTTCCTTTTTTTTCTATCCCATTGCTTACTTCCCTGAAACAAAGACTGTATTTAATCCTTGCATAAAGCAAAACTGACAATGGTTTTACATAGCTAATTAAATAATTTTAATTCCATTTTTGAAAGTTTTAAGGAAAAGGGTACTCTCCTGACTGTCAGTCTAATATAAGCTTATCATTTCAAGACTTCAAAAAATAACAAATCACCAAAAGGCCATACTCGCTAAAAGATTTTAAAACTTTAATTTATTTCTTACTACTTGGGAGGGGAAGGTTTCAAGAATTTACTACTAAAAATGACTACAAAATTAGCTAACCTTGTGAAAATACCTATATTAAAAACTTCACTATCTATCAGCAGCTTCTCTTTAAATATACAGTCTCAGACATAATATCACATATTTGTATACGTAAAGGAACACGTGAGTAATACCATCAGAAACAGAATCAAGGAGAAACAAGAATCTTCCACACTGAGACAGAGCCTTTGACAGGTCAAACTGCACACTAGAAAACCATTCTTAGAGCATGTATGTGCCAAGTAGTGAGAAGCTGTATAGACAAGGGTGTAGCTAACAAAGAGAAGAACAAAGGAACGGGCAGGGGCATGCAGAATATAGAGTCACTCCAGAAACAACGGCTGCTACAGAAAGGTATAAAAGGACACAAAGGGGGGGGGGAGGAAGAGGGATAGTGGGGAGAGGAAGGCCTAGAGGTCAGAACTCTTGAATTAAGGATGAATGGGATATGCAGTTTTACAAAATAACCTAACAAAGAGGACCACGGGAAGAAATAATAGTATACTCTGCCTTGAGAGGACTGAGCAGACACAGGGTCCACAAGGAAGGGGATGCTTTGAAGAAAGTGAGCCTTTCTTGGTGGTACTTGATAATCTGAGGGCTGCCAACAGACCAAGTATACTCCTAACATCACAGCAATGTGATGTTTGTGGGATTCTCATTTCTCAACTCATAATGGCAACTGAGAATAACGAATTAGATCAAGCCAGAAAATGGCAGGAAGCAGCACTTTTCCTTTCTCAACAATAAACACTAATACATGATAAGGTATGTACTTTATTAAAATGACTTTGTTATTGTCAGTATTTTGTAAATACATTCCCCTACTCTTCTGTTCTCGCCAAAGTCCCCTCTGCACACACCCTTTCAAGCTGCCTCACTGACATGATACTTCCTTGAGAAAAAAGACTAGCAAACAACAACCTTCAGCCTCTAATTTCTACAAGCATATACTTCGCTGTTTTCAAACCATTGCATCAGAAAGGTGTTTCTCCTGCTACCAAAAGTTATTCTCCGACTGAGGCAACAGGACCTCCCATTGCTCTCTCAGCAAGGTTTGACTGACACTCACCTTTGCTTCCTCACTGGGCCATTCTCGGTACACAAAAACAGATTCCAATTATTTCCTAACTACTAAAAAACAGCTGTTGTGTCCCACTGCCAATCCATTGGTCTGTTTCACTGAGCAGCAAAAGCCTCTCAGCCCTGCCGGCATTTCCTCTTCGCCCTGTTCTCCGTTTCCTTTGTACCCTTCATGCCCTCTTCCCGTCATGATCACCATTACTCTGAATGTTAGTATCCCTGACGTGCAAAAGCACAGTTCTTAATACATCAATCATGAAGTACGGATTCAGTCATACTTCAACCCATTCCAATCTCTCCTGCTGACTCTAATAAGCTGCTTTTGTCACTGTCACTACTGACAAATGTTACAGTGTCACTGTCACTACTGACAAATGTTACAGTGTCCTTTCATGTTTTAGTAGCACCCAGTATCACTTAATTTATCCATTTTTCTTGAAACAATTCCCTCCTTTTAAGGTCTTGTTAGCCATCAGGGGGAGGAGAGGCCCTTGGGAATCCCCGTATAGGGGAATGCCAAGGAGGGAAGACGAGAGTGGGTGAGTGGGGGAGCACCCCATAGAGGCAGGGGAGGGGGGTGAGAATAGGGAGGTTCTAAAGGGGAGATCTGGAAAGGGGGAAACATTTGAAATGTAAATAAAGTACCAAAAAAATAAAAATTTTAACAACAAAAAAAGAAAAAAAGATAAATAAGAAAACAGAAAAAAATTCCCTCCTTTTAGTATGCACGACACCAATACTCCTGGTTTTGTTCTACCATGATGATCATTCTGTTTCAGTTTCCTTTATTTGTTTTACACCTAACATTTTATAAATCTCCAAATTTCTAAATTTAGGCACCAACTAAAGTCCCATTGTCTTCTCTACTTGTTCCCTAGATCACTTTATTCATTTTCCTGACTTTTTAAACCTGCTTTAGTTTTTATCGTCTGCCCTGCCCTGTCTATGTGCCCCTTATCTACAGATCAAAGTCCCCTCCTCATCCCCATTTAGAGATGTGTCCTAAGAATCTCAACTCAAGAGCAGAACAGGGAATGGCACCCACCCATCTCACCACCACATTCTTCCCTGTCTTAGTATGAAACCAGCAGCATCTGAGTTGTTCAAGCTGAAAATTTGAGGTCTGTTAACTTATTCCTCTTTTTCTCTCATAAATTCAATTCAGTAGCAAATCTGATCAATTCTGCCCCAAAAGAAATGTCAATCCTATCCACTCCTCTTGACTGTTCCCACACCTCCTGCACAAGCACCATCACAAAACCAAGTCTTTACCTTTTCCTACTTTTCTGACCTCTGTACTGCCTTGCAAAAAAATTTTAAAGATAACTAAAACTGTTTACCTAATTAAAATGGTTACCACTGTTCGGAGAGGGCCAGGCATCCGTATCTAGAAGTCGCTGTATGATCAGGAGCCATCCAATCTTTCAAGTATCTAACCCTACTCTGTAACCCCATCCACACCAAACGGTTCTTCTGTGAATTTGAGACTATGCTTCACGGCCTCCGTTGTTCTTTATACTGTGTTAGAATATGCTCCAACATTACCTTACGCAGTCCTCCTTTCTTCAGCCTTCACTCTGAAGTACAAGGTCCCCACCTCTACTGACCCAACAGGCATGGAACCGTGTACTAACTCTAAATGGCATCAGAATACTCAACAATTACTCTATTATTTTTATGAATTTTCCTCACTATGATGTGATCCCACCAAGGACAAGGGGAAACTCTGTCTTGTCATTAAACCCTCAGCACTTAGCAGGCAAAGGCATCTGACCAGAGTGCTGAGTGTAGTGGAAATCAGCACACACCTAAGCAGTCAGTCCTTTCCTCAAGGCCAAAGGCCTAAGGTAGGTGGTGAACATCTACCAGCCCCTTTCCTTACCTTGTCCTAAGGGAATCAGCCTGCCATGGGGGTGGGGCCAGTGCAGGCCAGGCGCCACTTATATTGTCATACACGCTGTCACATGCCACCTCATAACACACACATTCAGTGATAAATAAAGCTGCACCGCAGACTTTACCTTGAGTCAGATATAGGTTTGGATGCCTTTCTGCCTTTAATTTTAAATTCATGGGATGTTCCTTCAGGTTCTTTCTCTGCTTTGAAAGCCACATTTGGTGGCACAGGAGGAACACGAATTCGCAACCCAAACAAATGCTTCTTCTTCTTTATTTCTTTCCCAGACATAAACCTAAATTTTTAAAAAAATTGACTAAAATTTTAAAAACTGCACATACACATTGGAAGGTCCTAGCCTAACTTTCATGGAGAACTACCAGATACCACAAGACCTTTTCCCCTTGATTTCCTTTATCTACCCCAGAGCCAGCTACAGATACTCTTCTTTAAAGGCTACAGGTCATCATAAGTGGAAAGCACAGGACAATAATAGAGAAAAAAGTCCTATATTACGCTTCTTCCAAATACAGCTTCTAGATTAAGTGTGATAATAGGTACCTGATAATAGATAATAGAGTCCCAATTCATGGGAAACCAAGCTGGGAGGATTATTTAAATTCAGTTTTCTGTGGTTATTACTGTGGTTATCACCTGAGACAGGTCATATCATAAAGGTGAGTTGGCTTGAATCCATGATTCTCCTGCCTCAATCTCCCAAGTACTTGATATCACAGTATGAGCCATTGTTTCTAGCTCTGAACCCAGGCTGTGGATCAGCTTGAGCATATGTCAGTAATGCCCTGTCACTAAATTAATAATTAATTAATCTCAGGAAACAAAGAGTATCGACTCCCAACAAACTTATTTCGGAGTATCTTTCTAGTACAAAAAAATCTGACCAGAGATAACTTTTCAAAAGGCCATCTCTAAATATCCAGAAAATAAAATGGGTATATAAAGGGCCAGCCTTTATATGGGGTTGAAAGCAATTTAGACCCACAAAGGGTTTGGAAGACAGAGGTCAGGATTTCTGTAACCCAACACTTCTGTAACTTGCTGTATACTCCACTAGCACACCCTGGCCACAAGCCCTCAGTCAGTCAGCTGCTCAAATGTGAGCCCGTTTTTATGTACTCTAAGTTCTACCATTAACAGTAACAGGCATTTCCGACATTCTTAAGGTGGGATTAAGAATTTATTCCAACAATATTTTAACAGTACAATTACTCAATTACCTTATACATTTTCAAAATAATTTAAAGATCTACTTAAAAGTAACTAAAACATTATCTAGTAAGAAAATACTGTCAGGTTCAAAACAGCATCTTCTCAAAACCAAAAAATTTTATAATACAATAATAGACTATCTGAGAGTCTATATACATACATTTCTAAGAATTTCCTTGTCACTTTGAAAATATTTAAGAAATGTAGACATGCTAGATTGAAAGGAGAGTGGTTTATATACGAATATAAGATTTTATCAGTGAATTATCAGTGACCACTCAGACCAATCCTACTTAGTACCACTTACTCAGTAACTAACTTACTTCTCCTCAGTATGGCAATAACTAACCTTAAACCACAAGAGACTCTATTTTTTGCATATTCCCACCAGCTAACAAGATTTCACTTTATCTTCAGTATTTTGCATTACAGAATACATTATTAGTAAATATGCTTCTTTGAGAGAGCAGACTAAATCTACGTCCCCGTCGGGATACTGAGTGCCGCCCACCCACCCACTCTCTGGAGTATTATACTTCCTTACTATCTCCCTTACGGGGTATGTAAAACAAATCACTTACATGGTCTTGTAATCATTTAATGCCTCCAGAACATGCTCATATCTTTCAGATTTGGGTGTGTCTGCCAGCTGTGAAGTATCAAGAAACAATTTAATACACTATAAGTTCATGCATTAATAATACACAGGTGCTAGACAGAGCTATAGGATGCGTGTTCAGAAGACCTAGCATCTATCTGTCCTGGGTCCTCACTAACTTACTATGTGACCTACGTAGTGCCACTGAACCTTTCAAGACTTACTTTCTATGTTACAAGAGAAGTTTAAATTTTACACCCATTTTGTTATTATTAGTTCATTATATGAAATAAGTGTATCTGTAGAACAACTGCATACTATAAACACTACAAAACTGACATATTAGTAATTATATTCAATTTCTTATAGCACTATAACTTAAGGAAATAATACCTCTAATATAACACATAATCTTTACAATAATAAAAACAACAAATATGTGAAACTCAAAGGGTTATTTTCACAATTATACACTTTAGTTGGTCTCAAATAGCTCAGCACCTTTTCAACTTCATAAACCACAAGGGTTTTTTAGAGGATCTTTTGTTTGTTTAGGTTTTTTTCTCTTTTGGCTTTTCAAGGCAGTGTTTCTCTGTGTGTTTCTAGTGTTTCTAGCTATCCAGGAATTCACTCTGTAGACCAGGCTAGCCTCAAACTCATAGAGATCCACCTCCTTCTGTCTCCCAAGTGCTAGGATAAAAGGCAGGAACCACCACAGCCCAGCCCACAAGCCACTTTTTAAAATCTATACATTCACTCAGCAGTGGTGGCACACAACTTTGATCTCAGCACTTAGAAGTCAGAGCCAGGTAGATCTCTGTGAGTTCAAGGCCATCCTGGTCTACGGAGTTCCAAGACTGCTAGGGTTACACAGAGAAACACTGTCTCAAAAAACACTAAACCCAACCAAATTGATAGACAGAGCACTCTATAATCTGACACAAAGAATGTTCTTCACTAGTTGAAGTTCACAAGCCCAAGGACACATCAAGTGAAAGAGAACTCAATCTGCCAGAAAGAATGTTGGAGCTAGCTCACATGTCATTATTCCACATAAAATGGATGTTCTACAGATGAGTTAATATAAAACATAAGTGAAACCTTTGTGTAATGCCTGCAAGACAGGAGCCTGCCACCGGGCAGCCTAGATTGGAGCCAGTCAGCCCACCCTAAGCTCTGATATATTAATGAACCAGTCATAAGACAGCTCAGAAGGAACGTGAACCAGCCCCAAGCTGTGAACCCTGAAAGCAAAAAACTACAGTCCAATGAACAATAAAAAATTGGAACTTTAAAAGCAGCCCCTAGAACTGCACGACTTAACTCCTGAGATGTGGCTTTTCAAGCCTCTGCCCTGATATCCTTTAGCAAGAGGACTTTATGACTGGCCTGTGTGGGGGCCTAACTTCAGTGACCATTGAACTTCTGGCACTGTTGCTGAGCTTACACATGCAAGATGCTGGGTAATGTTCTCAAGGACCTCTACCAGTGCCATTCTCCTAGCCTGCCATGGATGAAAGACTTCACTGGACAAGACCACCCAGTGGAAGCCTGCACAGCATTTATTGCCTAGCTGGCTGGGGGCCACTTGGTAAGACGTATGTATTTATTTATTTATTTATTTATTTATTTATTTATTTATTTTTGATTTTTCGAGACAGGGTTTCTCTGTATAGTTCTGGCTGTCCTGGAACTCACTCTGTAGACCGGGCTGGCCTCGAACTCAGAAATCTACCTGCCTCTGCCTCCCAAGTGCTGGGATTAAAGGTGTACACCACCACTGCCCGGCATGAAGTCTAACTTTTATATTAGCATGGTAATATATGGAATGTTTGAGTGAATAAACCAAATATATTCAAAATACAAATCTTCTATGGACACCCTAAGTGCCAAACACCTCACAGCCCACAGACCATACAAAGGTAAAATCAACTGCTCCAATTCTCCTGGTTAGAAAGAACACCAGAACCTAAACTCAGGTGGTGGTTCTTTCAGCACTTCTGGTGCTAGTGCTAGCTGTACTAGGTTAACCACACTTGTCACTATCAGACTGTCCTCCTGAGACACCCGTAACAAAGTCTGGAGGACATTTGGAGGGTTGAACATAGGCCTCACACATCAAAAGCACATGTTTGCAGGGCTTGGTGGAAAACACCTTTAATTCCAGCACTTGGAAGGTTTTGAGTTCAAGGCCAGTCAGGTCTACACAGTAAATTCCAAGATAGCCAAAGATACATAGAGAGACTGGTCTCAAAATAACATCGGGGCCAGAGAGATGGCTCAGAGGTTAAAAGCACTGGTTGCTCTTCTTGAGGTCTTAAGTTCAATTCTTAGCAACCAAATGGTAGCTCATAACCATCTGTAATGGAATCCAAGGCCCTCTTCTAGTGTGTCTGAAGACAGCGACAGTGTATTTGTATACATTAAAAAAAAAAATCTTTAAAACAAAACAAAAAAACCAGCACATACTCAACCCTCTAAGGTATAATCTCAGACACAATTTCTATTTAAGGAAGAATGAATAAGCAGATTTTAAACGGCTAGTGAGATGGCTCAGTGGTTAAGATGACTGCTCTTCCAGAGGTCCTGAGTTCAATTCCCAGCAACCACATGGTGGCTCACAATCTGTAACGGGATTCGATGCACACTCTTCTGGTGTGTCTGAAAACAGCAACAGTGTACTCACATACATGAAATAAATAAATCTTTAAAATATATATCAGATTTTCAAGTTTGCAAGAAAATAAGCAAGACCTGGATCTAATTCAACCTTTCATCAAGACTACAATCTTTTTATAAGAGACCCAGTTTTCTACCCTTAGCTTAGTATTACTAGTGGTAAAAGCTAAATCATTTACTGAACCTCACTTCATAAACATTACAGTTGAATAAAAGCTCTTAAACTCTTCCATTTTACAAGATAACTGCAAATATCTGAAAACAGCTTATGTTTGAAACCAAATTCAAGTTTCTAATAGGTCACATCATGTGATTACTTCATATAAACTGTCTAACTGATCTTGTTTCCCCTTTTATCATCCAAATCTGAAGCCTTATCAGAAGAGTTAAAATCAAATCAAAAATCCCTATTATTTATCTGTATTATCGTGCTTAAATTTAAAAGAAAAAAAAAGACAGGGCATAGTGGCACACACTTTTAATCCCAGTACTTGGGAAACAGAGGCAGAGGCAAAAGAGTTTGAGACCAGCCTGATCTACATAGCGAGTCCAGGATAGCCAGAGATATACAGTGAGACGCTGTCTGGGGAAAACCAACAAGCTTTGAAAAGATCTTTATAAATGTTCCACCTCCTTGGCCCCGGCTTTGTAGTCCTGAAGATGAAGGTAAAGAGCCTCACGTGCACTGTGCAAGTGTTGGTCACTGAGCTGTCTTTTTCCTTAACCTCCCATCTTTCTGTAGCCATCTCCTAAGTACTGGATTACCCTGGGTTACAGGCATGGGCCTGCTTTTATCAGGGTTAGGAACTAACAGGGCTTCATCATGCTAGGCAAGAACTACCGTCTAAGCTACATCTGTTGGCCCTAACATTTTTTATTTTTTAAATGTGGAGAATGTGGGGAAACACAAAGTTTTGCTTTATAGCCCAGTTGGTCCCAAACTTGTAACAACAGGTTACAACCTATATAGGTCAGCAACCATATTCAACTTACCTCTTGAGGGTCCCAATTGTAGGCTGGCTTTGAACCTGTGATCCTACACAACTGCCTACTGAGTAGCTGGGATTATAGCACTAATAGTCTTTATCTTCATTTTATATTCTTGGAGGTAAATATTCACTATGTAGCCCTGGCTGGCCTAGAACACCATACAAAGAATAGACTAGGCTGGAATCAAACTCACAGTGTTCTCTCTGCCTCTGCCTTCCAAATGCTGTGATCAAAGTTGTGTGCCAATTCTTGTTTTCAGCTCAAATTCTCAGGTATTTTCTCTTGACCCCAGCATTCTTCCCAAAGACAAAGCAGAACTTTGGCCCTCTTTTACAAGCTCCATCAATATTTCCCAAACTAATTTTCTTACTGTTTTTCAAGTCAGCTACAAATCCACTTAACTTTTACTTAATTAGTTTGCATTTCAATATCTTATTTGAAGTCAGTTTATAATCTGTGTATACCATGTCCACAGCATTCGATAAAACAGTGTTGCATATCTGAAAGAACAATATTTAGAATATTTATTCCTTTAAGGTTTTTAAAATTGCTTTATAAAACTTAAAAATTAACTTATCTGAAATATCGACTTCCCTATTTTGCTGAGAATCAACAACAAAACTGATCTCCTATTTCTGAAACCTACTTTTTTTTTTTACTTTTTGAAAATTACAGTATCTGGACAAGGTGGCATATTCCTTTTATCCCAGCACTCAGAAGGCAGAGACAGGAGGATCTCTGAGTTTAAGGCCAGCCTGATCCACAGAGTAAGTTCTAAGACAGCCAGGGCTACACAAAGAAACCCTGCCTTAAAGAGGCGGGAGAGGGAAGGGAGGGAGGAAGAGAGAGAACACGCAAGCCACAGAGAGAACTTTTAGTACTTACTCCCCAAGCTTTTTCTCAAATCTTATCTCTAAATCCCTGGAAACAATATTTTGTACAGAATGCTATCTTTTAACTCATGTAAGCGGGTGAAAGGCTCTCAGTCTGTGTTTTACAAACTAAAGTGCAACTATGACATTATAAACTGGATTGTCTGTATCAGAATCATGTTAGATGTTAAGTGCTCCCTCTGATTGTGAGGGCTAAGCAAGCATTGTTGTCACCAACATACAACTATATTTTTGTTGTTTAGGGCTTGTTTCTGAGACAAGGTGTGTGTGTGTGTGTGTGTGTGTGTGTGTGTGTGTGTAAAAGCCCAGGTTGGCCTTATGAAATTATGACCCTCCTGCATCAGCCTGAATAGATTATGGGTATGCAATCACATGTCCAGATCATAATACACTTAGCTTCAGGTTTATATATTACTGTAAAAATGTAAATGTTGATATTTAAAATATAATTCTTCCTTTAGAAAACATACCCTTTAATAACAAGAGTTTTTGCAACCTGTACAATACTAATCTATATAACCTACAAGGCCTTTAAACAGCAAGCGTTTTCCCTGCCTGTCCAATACTAATCTATAACATGCAAGGTCCTAAGCACTGCTGTTAATCAGACTGCTTATTTTACTTAAAAATATACATTCTATCACACTCCATGGACTCCAGATGTTTCTCACATAGCATCTGAGTTCCTTCTACCTTTCTTCTCACAAGTAAGGCAGCACTATGTATAGCCTGCTGTCAATCTTAGTGGGTTAAGGTTTAAAGACTACAATTAACAGAAATTGAGCTATTTTAAAAACAAAGATTTAAAACAAAATCACAGTATGAATAAAAAGAACTGATATCAGGCAGAGTCCAGAATATATTAGTATCTTAGGTTAAACCTGCAAAGGCACTCTAATATAACAGGAACACTTCAACTAAAAACATTAAAAGAAACTTTTATTGTGGTATCACATTTAATAATGATATTAAGTGCTTTTATTATTCATTATTAAACAGAAAGCTATCAACCTGTAAGTCAGCACTTGGGGGAGAGATGCAGGAAAATCACTAAGTTTCAGGCCAAGCTGGTCTACACAAAAAGTTCCAGGCAAGCTAGGGCTATACAGTGAGGCTGTATCCAAAAGAAATAAATAAAAAATCTAAGACCTATCATTATCTTCTGACATAGTTATAAAAAGTCATAGGCATAGTGGCACACATCTTTAATCTCAGCACTCAGAAGACAAAAGCAGGAGGAACTCTTGAGTTTGAGGCCACCATGCCTACATACTTGAGTTCCAGAACAGGATTACAGAGAGGCTTTCTCAAGAAAGCCCCACCAACGCTATAGGTCTGACATACAAACTAAATGTGTATATTACTGTGTCCCTGGTGCTCCATGAGACTGTAAAGCCCCAGCACATCTTCGGTGCCCATTTAATATGAGCTCAAGCACCACAGCCACACACATTCTTCACATTTCCAGTTAACTGATGCAATTTTACAGGGTTACATGTATAACTACAGTGCGTAAAATCCCATACATTATAGAAAACATTTTTTACCCAAGTAGTTGATAATCCATACTTTAAATTTTTTATTGTATTCATGTGTGTACATGATAGGCACGTAGAAGTCATAAATAATTTTATGTAATCAGTTCTCTCCTTCCATACTTATACAGGTTTCAGAGATAAAACTCTTGGCGAGTACCTTACTGAGTAATTTCACTGGCCCAATAATCTGTATTTTAATAATTCTAAGTAAACAATACCAGAAAACTTAATTTTCACTCTGTGTTATTTTATAGTTCCAAATTTTTGTAATGAGCTTATTTTTTTTTTATATATCTTATTTTTTCTTCTTGAGACAAGCTCTCCCTCATAGCACAGGCTAGCCTTCCACCCACAGCATTCTTGCTAACTGGGTTACATTCTATATTCCTTCTCCAAAAGCTCTCTGTAAAACTAGCACAGGTAGATACCCTTTTACAGAGGAGACATCAGAAGTCACTCTGTAACTGAGTATTCTCATACTGATTGATCCCAGCATTCCTTTAGAGATACTTAAGATATATAAGATATGTAAGAGGAAAAGAATAACACTGGCTACTTCTCTGAGATTTTCCTTTAGAAAACTGAAAAGGGGAAATTATATATAAGATACCAAATAATTATTTTTTCTAGCAGATCTTTAACTACAAGGCCTCTGACTTCAAAATATAGAAGAATCAAGTAATTTATTTCCACCAAGTTTCCCAAGAAAGTAAGATAATAGTTCTGATAACCTTACCAAAGTGATTCCTCTAGCAAAAATATAAAATAAAAACTTAAACCTTAGTTGTCTGACTTGTCCATGTGTCATCTTAGTTTTTCACAAAAACAAAGCATAGACATCAAGGAGCTCTGAGCCACCTACCTCTCCAGGGTGCAATCTATCCCAGTTTTCATTAATGTATGTCATAAGCTCAAGTTCAGAATCAAAGTATTTCTTCTTGTGAATAACACTTAGGTTGTAAAGGCATAGGTGTGCTATATCTACCCTGAAATCCAAAAATAATCAATATAGACGAAAACTGTTTTGATTATTGTTAAGAAATCAGTTTCTTTATAAAACTAGTGTAATACAACCAAAATAACATGCTTAGGTGGATAGGCGGTCAATAACTTAAATCATAGTCACAATACAATAAACTGATACATACGAAGAAACTGGAAAACACTAGCTTAACTTATCTGGAATAATTATAAACTAAAACATATCCAAATTACTTCCTAAATGCATTTTTAAAAGATCTGGCTATAGGAGAAAATAATTTCTTACAGTTGTTTCACTGTAAGAAAACCAAAAAGCAGACTATACATTACTGGGCCTGTGCCGTCAGCACAACTTAAGGCATCACCTGTTCTTAAATATATAAAGCAAATAAAAATTTGTAAAATCATAGTATATACATTTGATTAGATCTCCAAATTTCTTACATATCTAATAAATTATCACTACATTGAAGCAGAAGCTGTCATTTTATTTTTATGCGATACTCTGAAGGCATTAAAAGCTGGAAACAGAGAAAAGCTTAAGAGCATAAAAGACAAGGGAAAGTAACATCTATAGCCTTCCATAATGAGCAGCCTTTGACATGACGAAAAAATGGATAATCCCCAACCCAAGATAAGCCTTGAGGATTAATAAAAGAAATAAAAACTAGGTAGAGAGAAGGAAAGTTTATTTACATTTCATATGGAAGGTTTTATGTGATATGGCACTTTTAAAAAATAGAACAGTTCATGCTTACCACTGTAATGGTAGACGTTTGAGGTATTCTGGTCCAGAACTGCAGACAGAGCAAATAAATGTATAAAACCTAAAGAAAGGGGAGGGGGGAAACCCCGAAGTTTTACACTGAGTATTCAAACTAGTTAACGATTACAGCCAATATTCAGCAAATGAGATACGGCTCTATAATGTAAGAGCTGATACACAAATCAAAATGTAACTTCAATTATGACACTAATAACCAACAATACTTAAAATTCCTATCTGGGGGAAAGAGACAATTTCTTTAGTCATTAGGGAATTCTCCAATTATCCTTTCTTATGTGGGCCAAAATCTCTGATAGCTACTTTTACAAGCATTGTTGCACTCAATGTTCAAAAAGAGCTGTAAAATAAATTCAAAAGCAAACCCAGGTCAAAAGGACACATATCGTTACTTAAACCAAGATTTAAGCCAGGAGACCAGTAAGCCAACTGTAATGATCTCTCTTAGTTTTCTTTTTAGAGCTCATTGTCCCATCCTAATACCCTGGCATCGAAAGTACATGGTGTCTGCTTTCATAAGTTTTCAAATTTAATATACAATTTGTTTTTAATAAGATCCTATAGCCTTTCGATTCTCATCATAGTATTCCTTTGAGCTTCGTGAACACTAGGATTCAATGAGAACAGTTGTGAGACCTGTAGCATATGATAGAAACAAATGTGATCACTGAGACAATACGTACATAAAAGCTTTCTGAAATAATATACAGAAGCATAGAAAAAGATATATTTTCGATAGATATATAAAATAGCATGTTTACTATTCAGTATTTTCACCCTGAATTGATCCCTTTAACACAACATTGTCAAAGTTAGTTTTGGTAATTTGGTGCAAAATAACCACAATTTACAACCAATCGTTAAATTCAAATGCTCCTCCTCTTACCTGTCTCCAAACAGCATTGGCTTTTGAAGGCATTGGACACAAGCCTCATGGAACCACTGCTTACATCTGCAGCACTGCAGCATCTTTAAATACCAGCTACAGAGAGAGAGGGAGAGAGGGAGAGAGAGAGGGAGGGAGGGAGGGAGAGAGAGAGAGAGAGGGAGAGAGAGGGAGAGAGAGAGAAATGAATTTTTTTTTAAAACAGTACTTCACTGTAGTTCAAGACTGGTTTCCAACTCACAATCCCCCTGGCCTTCCCAGTCCTGTGATTACAAGTGTATTGCACCATAATTAAGCTAAATTACTACCTACCAACAAGGCAAGAATTCTTTTTTTGTTGTTTTTTGTTTTTCGAGACAGGGTTTCTCTGTGTAGCCCTGGCTGTCCCGGAACTCACTCTGTAGACCAGGCTGGCCTCAAACTCAGAAATCCGCTTGCCTCTGCCTTCCAAGTGCTGGGATTAAAGGTGTGCACCACCATTGCCCGGCTAAGAATTCTATTTTAAAAAATATATAACCAATACAATTCTGATATAAGTATTATATTTCTGCTATAATTACTAATATTAGTATTAATTTCCCCCCCAAAGTTTGTAATATCAATTACTTCATCCTTTCTCTCCTATTATGGAAATTTAGATGCTCTTAAGCTTAATTAGTATTTCAAGTTAATAATGTCTTTGATATCTCTCAAATCACAAATTCAGGTTTTTTTGCTTTTTGTAGTGAGGTCTAATGCAGGTTGTTTTATACACTCTACCAGTGAGCTACACACCCATACAGCACTTTTTGTTTTGTTTGTTGTTTTTATTTTATTTTTTTAAAACAGGGTCTCACATATCACAGGCTGGCCTTAAAGTGAAAATGACCTCCTACCTCCTAGTACTGAGATTAATTACCACTTCACCCAGTTCATTAGGTGCTGAGGATCAAATCCAGGGCTTCAAGCCTGCTAAACAGGTACTCTTACATCTGAGCTACATCCTTGGGCCTCTCTGCATTTTCTTTCAGTATCATTTTGAGGTAGGCTTTTAATTCCTGATAACAACCACAGCCAAATATTTAAAAAGACTTTTTTTCAACTTGGGTTCCTACTGCTGTACAGGTGAACCCTAAACTCCTAGCCAGCCAAGCAGTTCTCAAGCTGTGAATTACAACTCCTTTAGGATCAAATGACCCTTTCACAGGGGTCACCCAAGACTATCAGAAAACACAGATATTTGTATTATGATTCATAACATTAGCCAACTTAGTAATGAAGTAGCAACAAAAATACTTTTATGATTGGGGGTTACCATACATGAGGAATTAAGTGTATCAAAAGGTTGGTGCATTGGGAAGATTGAGAAATACTGTCCTAGGATGAAGCATTCACCCTTCTTCGCTCGCCCTCCTGATTAACTACAACTACAGACATGTACCACCAGGCCTGGCTCTAAGCTGGCAATCAAAAAAAGTTTATTAAATATGTGCATGTGAGAGTGCCTGCTTCTCTACAGGTACATCATGTGCACGCAGGGCTTGGCAGAGGCCCAGAGGGAAGCAGATTCCCCCAGAACTGGAATAAGGGTAGTTGTGAGACACCAGTGGTGCTGGGAATGAACCCCGGTCCTCTGAAGGGCAGCATGTGCTCTTAATCACCACGCCATCTCTTTAGCCTTCCCTCTTCCCCCTGCTTTTTAAATGTCTGTGCCTGTAAGTAGGTACATACATGTTGAGTGTAAATGCCCACAACGCTCAGAAAAGGGTATGGATCCCTGGACCCAGAGTTATAGTTGGTTGTGAGTCACCAATATGGTTGCTGAGAACACAACTAAGATCCTCTAGAAGAGCTCTCAATTCCTGGAGCCATCTTTCCATCGCCTCTGAAACGTTTTTGCTGCAGTTTATTTTGCTTTTTCACATCAATTCTCTGTATCTTATGAAAGACAGACTAAAAGGTACCAATGTTTAGCCCAAATGCCAAATGGCCATAGAGATTTCTGTTTATGAACATTTTATCTTATCTATTTATCTGTTTATTATATATAATGAAAACCAAGTACAGCAATAATTTAGTTAACATGATTAGAGCAATGCCTCTATCAAGCAAAAAGGGTTTCTGACTGTTATAAACTGTATAGATCTGATTCAGATACCTAAAAACTGCCAGAACTTAACCTTCATCTCAGGCTATTCTCTCTTCACTAATTTGTTCTGACACAATGATATCCTTACTTGAAAACAGTGAGACATTTCCAATGTGTTTTTGCCTAGCAGCTAGTTGTACAAGCAGAATCAAAACAACTGCTATGCCCATGATTACTTGCTATATTCTAGGTGTTCTTCTAAACTCAGAAGTTTAAAGTAGCTACACTATCAGATATAGTTCACATACTTGTGATGTTTAAGAAATAATTAATCATCTGCCTCAAAAAATAACATAGGAAATTTTTTGGCATGGGACTAGGCATACCCTTAATCCCAGTGAAGCAGAAGCAAGTATATCTCTGTGAGTTAAAGGTCAGCCAGGTCTACACAGCCCTCTCCAGGCCAGACAGGACTGCACCTTGAGCCGATGTCTCTATATTGTTAGTTCTGTGACCACGAGGACTCCAGTTCAACCCTCCCCAAACTCATACACTCACCCACTATCCATATCTAGCCACTAAAATCTTGTCCAAGTTTTCCAAATATTTACTAGTATTATTTATTTGTATTAAAATTAATAGTGAATCTATAGATATCTTTGCTGACAAAACTCTCACAATTTTCTTGTTTAGAGGCACTGCTTTGATTTCTAATTGTGCTAAAGCAGTTTATTAAATTGTAACACTTTTTTTCCATCATAATAAACGGTTTAATAGTAAGGCATCTATTGGCAAATATTTAAATAAAGATGAAGTAGGGTGGTGGTGCTCACCTTTAATCACAGCACTGAGGAGGCAGAGACAGGCACATCTTTATGAGTTCGAGGCCAGCTAGGCCTACACAAGAGTTACAGGACAGCCAAAGCTACACAGAGAAACCCTGTCTTGAAAAACCCAAACCTAAACAAACAGACAAATGAATGAATAAGTAAATGGCTCAAATTATGTGATCTAATTAAAGATGTGATATTAACTAAAACAGCCAACATCAAATGATTTCCTTTTTCAATCTTATAAGATAACTAATGATAATTGATGGGTACTATAGCAAAGGAATCCTAAATATTAAACAAAACTCACTTATGCACCCCCTCTTACCCTAGTTCAAAGACCCTAGCTATCAATACTGCAGTTATTAAAGTCACATTTAAAGATAAGACACCTGTGGCTGAGAGATATTCACTGCTCCTGCAGAGGACCTGAGTTCTGTTCCCAGCACCCACAGCCTGAAATCCGGGTCCAGGATATCCACTGTCCTCTCTGGCACTGTACTCATGTGCACATTATCCACACACACACACACACCTACATATACATAATTTATAATAATATATAAAATCCTTTAAAATAAGGATTCTAGTACCTGGATATTGTATTTCTTCAGTAAAATATTTAGAAAAATTATATAGCTGTTTCTTCTGAAAATTGTGTGTGTGTGTGTGTGTGTGTGTGTGTGTGTGTGTGTACATACACAGGAACTAATAGTTGGGAAAGACTAGTTCATCTGGACAATCATTTAACTCATCTGTCTCTTAATTACTCAAATAATATTAAATCTATACCAATTTTTAGATATATAATCACATTAAATATGATATCCAATGAACTGAGTCAACGTCACTCTCCAAAGTGGCAAAGCAGGCCTCGACAGCACACATTTCCCCTAGCTTACTGTAATGGCATAGCTGGTACATGAGGGAGAGAAAAGGAGAAAGACCAGGGGAAGGAAGAGGAGAGAGGGAAAGAACAGTAGTGGTTTTTTTAAAAAAAAAACTGATTCTTTCGTACATTTGCAATTCTCTATTATTCTCACACCACAATAAGTGGTAAGAAGACAAACCAAGCGGGGCGGTAAGCACCTGCAGCAGTAAGCATCTCCGGGGGTAAGCACCTGCAGCAGTAAGCACCTCCGGGGGTAAGCACCTGCAACCTTAGTGCTCTTGAAAATGCCTTAAGAATCTGAGGCCAGGTAAGTAGTATACATAGAGCAAGATCATGCCTCAAACAAGAAAAAAAGGTCTTCATAAACGTTCTTTTAGAAGAAGAAGAAGAAGAAGAAGAAGAAGAAGAAAGTGTACATTAGTGAACCACACCAAAGCACATTAGGTAACTGTGTACTTACTCTCCAGGGCCTCCACAATAGCAGTAGCACTGCTGGACGTTGGTCTTATGACCTGCATCCCATTCAAGGTCCGCCACACTATAGGGCAATGTCTGCTTCATAACTTGCAATGCTTTGGCATTTGGTCCTTTCTTAAGCGCTCCACCCCTCTACATATTAGAGGAAAAACATTTGAAAACAGTGAAGGTCAAGGTTTTTAACCAAATTTTATAATTTTTAATTCTATAGTTTAAAAATGCTTAACACGTCTGAACTAATTTCCATTCTGAATTTCTTTTTTTTTTTTTCTTTAAGATTTATTTAATGTATATGAGTGCACTGCAGCTGTCTTCAGACACACCAGAGAGGGCGTCAGATCCCATTACTGATGGTCGTGAGCCACCATGTGGTTGCTGGGAATTGAACTCAGGACCTCTGGAAGAGCAGTCAGTGCTCTTAACCTCTGAGCCATCTCTCCAGCCCCAATTCTGAACTTCAATGATACCATATTGTCTGATCTGTTACTAATAATGTATTTATTTTATTGTAGTCTTTCAATTTATTATCCTAATCCCCACACCATTATCAGAAAGCACAAAAAAACTATAAGCCATTTAAGGATCATTAATACAACAAAAATTCTTCTAACCAACATTAGCTGTTAATGCTATTCACAACAAACTTTTCAATGTACATTTCAATGATAAGGCCTTACAAATTCCATTTAGTAATGTTTAGCTCAAAACACTTTTAAAAGATACCTTTGTTGTTGTTGCAAAAACACATTGTCGACAAAGCCACTTTTCATCTGAATCAATCACACTTGAGTCAATATGAGGTGTATGACACAGCTGATGATATCCTTAATATCAAAAATATCAGAAAGCAAATTCTATTGTATTAGCAAGTACTGCAGAACATGATTTCAAGATGGCATTGTACTTTTAGTTTTGCTGTTCCCTACATTATAAATGGTGAATAGATCTTATGATAAAGTTTCAAATTAGCAAGACGAGTGTCTACAGTCACTAGTTTTCAATAGGCTAACTCAGTATTTAATAAAAACTGAGAAAAATGAAAGTTTACCTTGACCACACTTATCACATATAACCATTTCATTGGGAGCTTCTGAATACTCTTCTTGACATATTGTACACACCATTTCCCCACTCCCAGTGGCTCCTGGAATATGTAAAGCAACATTAAACAGTCATGAGGAATTCCACAGAACTTTTATGATGACTCAGTGTAGCCATACAGGCAGTGTGTGTTAACTGTCAGAACATTCAACAAAGCGAGCAACTACACACAATATTCTCTGCAAGGTTCTCTAGTTCTGTTCCTCCCCTTACTAACTTAACATGTCTGTCTACATTCTTCAGTCTGCTTTTAAGCGTAAGGCATGACTGTTCTCATCTCAAATATAGTATGAATGGTGATGGAGGCTGATTGTGGTGGTTTGAATGAAAATGGCCATCATGGGCTGGAAAGATGGATGGCTCAGGGGTTAAGAGCACTGACTGCTCTTCCAGAGGTCCTGAGTTCAATTCCCAGCAACCACATGGTGGCTCACGACCATCTGTAACGAGATTTGACGCCGTCTTCTGGTGTGTCTGAAGACAGCTTCAATGTACTCATATTCATGAAATAAATAAAAGAAAGAAAGAAAAAGAAAATGGCCATCCTATACTCATGGGGAGTGGCATTATTGGAAGAAGTATGTCACTTGGGGTAGGCTCTGAGGTTTCAGAAGCTCAAGCCACCCTCAGTGTCACTCTTCCTGCTGCCTGAAGATCCAGATGTAGAGCTCTCAACTCCTCTCCAGTACCATGTCTACCTGGGTGCTGCCACGCATGACAGCTAATTGAGTAAACCTCTCAACTGAAAGTAAGCCCCAACTAGATGTTTTTTTAAAAATAAGAGTTGCCCTGGTCATAGTGTCTCTTTGAAGCAATAAAACTCAAACTAACACACCGGGAGATTTATTAACACTAAAACTTCCCTGCAGAGCACTTCTACTCAAGTTCAGACACTTAAGACCACAGAGACTAGTCGGGGAGGAGGTTATGTGCTCCTTTTCTGGACGTAAGAACAGTTCTTTGTATTTACTAATTATGAAAGACAGCATTATTTCATGGCTTAAATCTAGAAATACAGTGTCTAATAATGTACACAAAGAGAATTCTACTGCAACAAAAGCTGAAAGCACCAATTATTTATATGTGTTACCTAAGCAAGAAATTAGTTTCCTTAATATTTTTTGCTCTGAAAAAAACTTCAACAGGTGTGGTTGCACACACCTTTACTAGCACTCAGGAGTCAGGAGCAGGAGAATCTCTGAGTTTGAGGTCAGACTGGTCTACAGAGTGAGTTCCAGAAGAGCTAGGGCTACACAGAGAAACTGTGTCTGGGAGAGTGAAGGGGACACTTCAAGGCTGGGTGTTGTAGCACAAATTTGTAATCCCAGCACTCAGGAAGAGACAGGTGGATCTCAGTGATAGTGAGTTCCAAAATAGCTAGACCTACTACACATAGTGAGCCCGTGACAAAGAACAAAACAAAACACTTTCAAAATTTGAATATATTACCATCTCAACACAATTATCAATTCTAGACTTTCCCTCTTGCTTATTTCAATATAGAAAAAGTAATATACACTATCTATACATAAACAATAAATGCTTACAAGTTTGTGCTATAAATCAAGCATCATGTTACACTCTTTAAAAACTATTTGATGGTATTTTAGGGAAAAATCTCTCTATGTATCCCAAGCTGGCCTGGAACTCACTTTGTTTCCCTTGAACTCCTGTTGCATTGTTTCAGCCTCAGCCTCTGAGGTGCTAGAATACAGATCTGAGTCACAGCAGTCTCCATGACCAACAGACTATGTTAATATACTATTCATAAAGAAGTAATAGCCAAGCAGATGAAGGAACTGACCTAAGTAGCCTCAGTTAGAAAGTATCAACACTAGATGTCAAACCCAAACGTGCCAGAAGCCATGTTCTTCCCACCATACATTGCTTCTTCTCACCAATAAAAGGAAATAACTTCTTCTACCAAAGCATTTTCACACAGCCAGTTTTCAAAATTATAGCTTCTAATAGCTGCATAATATTCAATCTAGTGGAAGAAAACATTTACTTTATCACCTCTTTATTCTGTAATATAAAGGTAACAGAAGTTACCAATTACTATTTTGCCTACTTTTGAATTATTGACTATTTGTCTATCCCTTCCAAATCTTGTTTCCTGGTACATTTACTGTGACTTGTTCCATAGCTTCTGGGCTTATGGCTACAGTTGGAGTAGTCGATCTGAGCTGAGCCTTCTCATGTCAAATGTGTTGTTTCAAAAGAAAGGGTTGCATGGTCTCCATGAGGAATAAATGCCTCATAGGACTCCGCCCATTTCCATGTGGACTGGTAAGGAAGAAGGCAACTCTGCAGAAAAGGAAGCTATCAATCCAATAAACTGTATGTACTTACCTCAAGAAACAAGCCTAAGAAACTTGAAAATTATCTTTATTTGTAATATCCAAGTATACCTTTTTTACTATCAAATTTACAAGATTCCTAGCCTAGCTTAACTGCCTATGGTCTTCCTTACTACAAATTAAGCTATCTACGAGGTCTTAGCTTTTTCATCGAAATGATACCAAATGCTGGGCAGGAAGGATGGTTCAGTGGTTAAGAACTTGTTCTGCTCCTCAACCACAAATGTCAACAGTTCAGATCCCAGCATTCATAGGCATTCCCTCAAATATTTAAAAACCCAACTCAGGTGAGGGTGGAATATGCAGACAAGACAATCACTGCGACTTGCTGGCTTCTAACACAGGTTATATACTAGCCTCAGGTTCAGGGAAGAAACCTTGCCTCAAATGAATAATAGAAAGTTAAAAAGGATGAAATCCAACACATTATTTTGACTTCCACCACTACTCACACACACATGAATAAATAATAAATCTTAAAAGTACCTATCAAATATTTACTTCAAATAAAATAGACACAGAGCAGGGCAGTGGTGGCACACACCTTCAATCCCAGCACTCGGGAGGCAGAGGCAGGCGGATTTCTGAGTTCGAGGCCAGCCTGGTCTGCAGAGTGAGTTCCAGGACAGCCAGGGCTACACAGAGAAACCCTGTCTCAAAAACCAAAAGGAAGAAAAAAAAAAAAAAAAAAAAAGGAAAAGAAACAGTATTAAATGTCCAATTAAACTATAGAGAGCTTTCTTTATACAAGGGAGAACAAGAGTGTATATTGAGTAAATTTTTAAACTTCTTATAGATGCTACCCAGTCATTGAGAAACAGCATATATATTCAGTTTCATCAGCGTCAGAAAAAGCCATGTTGAAGAAAACTAAGTTTCAGTATAAATCATGCTCAAGAGAAACATAGCACCTGCCTGTTTGGATGTCCTTCCAGAGAACCCAGGATTTAGAACTGTCCTCAAATATGATGAAGCAGCTCTGTTTCAATATGTTTATCTGCAATACAGAAGAAGAAATCAGTAATCTCTTAAAACTGTTTAAGCATGAGGTTTAATTTTAAATTATTAAAAAGTGTAATGCAAGTATAGCAGAAATTTATTAAGGTAACTTGCCTTTTTGATAGTTCCAAGATAAAACAAGCCATCTGACCATCTAGCTAAGACATCTTGACCCTCTTCAAATTTACATGCTGGTTTTTTGGCTTTATGTCCATCCTGTAAAGACAGCTTGTTCAAGGATGCTGAGGTCTTTTGGTTTCGACGTAAAGGAGACCGCTTGTGGACCAGTGAATTACCTGCTCCTGTAGAGTCTCTGTTCAGGAAATAAAAGACCAGATAGAAAACGTTTAAGCTTTATAAGATTTTATACCAGATATATTTTATATGTTAACCAAACTTTTGGTATAAAAACCTTAATTTGTGAGAAAAACAAAAAACTCAAATGACAAATATTTTCTAAGTAGATGTAAAACAAAAGAGCAATAATTCATGCTATTTGCTCATTGCCTACCCTAAGCCAGTATTCAGAAGTCATTTCTGTATTAAGGTAACTGCCTCATAACTAACAGCTGAGAACAACTTAGTGTGGTAGCATAAGCCTTAGCATTTGAGAAGCTGAGCACAAGGAAAAGTTCCAGGCCATCTTGAGCTAATATTTGGGATCCTAGCCTTTAAACAGTTTTGAAGATTTAAGCCTTAACTCTTAGCTTAGCCCACAGGTGATTAAGATACATGACTTCTAGGGTAGATGATTATGCTCACATTCACTGGAAGGGCAGTAACAAACTCTCTACAGAGAAACATTAAATGAAGAGGAGAGAATAAAACAATCCAAATATGCAGGCTTAATTTTTTTTTTTTTTTTTTTTAAGTTGACAACAGAACAGGTGACAAGCTCAGTAGATAAAGGCACAGGCCAAGAAGCCTGACAACCTGAATTTGATGCCCAGTATGCACAAGAAAGAAAAATAGACTCCTGCAAGTTGTCCCCTACCTACACATGAATACAAAGGCATGCGTACACATAAATACACAAAAAATGAATGTAATTAAAATTTAAAACTTTAATTTCACAAAATTACAATCAAGTAAAAAATTGTAAGATTTTACATTTTAAGCAACAGTCCCAAATGATAAACTATAAAATCATTATAACTTACATATTAAAAACTGTGAACAATATAGCATGCCATCAATTTATTTTTTCAAAAGTTTGAGTATGGGTATTTTGTCTGAATGCATGTGCATGGCAGGTGTCACAAGAGACCAGAAAAGGATGTTGGATCTCTAAGCCACTCTATGGGTGCTAGGACCAAACCAGAGTCCTCTAGAAGAGCTGCCAATGCTGAGTCATGTCTCCAGCCCCAACATCAACTTTCTCAAAGCAGTGTTCAGTTTCATTGTTCCAATTTTAGTTATTTTACTGGTTAACATTCAAAGATATGTAAAACTAGACAGACAATAAGAGACCATAGAAGTTTAGTGAAAAGAGAAAGTGAAAATGGGGATTAAAGTCTGGTAGCTAAGAACAAAGGAAACCTGTCTGCAATGTCTAAGAACAACACCAACTCTGGGAAACATTCCCATGCTACAACAAGGAACCTGAAGACAGTCCAGTAAAACAGACAGCTACTGTTTAACAAACCCAAAAGGAAAACAGACACACACCTGTAAGCTCAGTACTGGGAAGGTAGAGGTAGAAAGATCAGAAATCAGAAGTTCAGGGTCATCCTAACAGTTTGATAGATAGTTTTTAAAGTTCAAGACCAGCCTGGGATATGGCTAACCCTGTATACATAAGCAAACACTCTTAAGTCCAGTGGTTACTTCTTGAATACCTATGTAAGTAACTGTCTTAGTTACTGCACTGGGTGAGGCCTGAGCATAGAAAGCCTCAAACCCACCAACACAGAGACATACTTCCTCCAACAAGGCCACACCCCATAATAGTGCCAGTCAATCTGGCCAAACATTCAAACACATTGACTCTATAGGGCCAAACCTGTTCAAACCACTACATTCCACTCCCTGACCCCTATAGGCTTGTAGCCATAACACAATGCAAAATGCATTTAGTCCAACTTCAAAAGTCCCATAGTCTATTGCAGTGACAACAGTGTTTAAAAGTCCAAAGTTCATTCTCTTTACTGTAATCTACTATAAAATCAAAAGGCAAACAGTATATTCCAATATCAAAGGATATACATTACCATGTCAAAAATGCCATAGTTAGGAAATACTGGACCAAAGCAAGACCAAAAACCTGCTGGGCAAACGCTAAACTCTGCATCTCCATGTCTGATGCCCAGCTCCTTTCAGCTTTGTTGACTACAACACAATTCTCTCTCCTGGGCTGACCCCACTTCTGTTAGCAGCTTTCCTCAGCAGATATCCCATGGATCTGGCGTCTTCAACAGCTTGGGGTCTCCAAGGCAACTTCAACTTCACAGCTTCTTGGTCCAATATCTAGGATTCACATGTGATCTTCTGAGCTCCTCCAAAGGGCTTGGGTCACTTCTACTCTGTCCTTTAGTAGCATGCTAGGCTATGGTTGACTCCACTCCACTGCTGCTGCTGTTCTTAGTGATCATCCCATGGTACTGATATCTCCAATACACTGGTGTCTTCCATCAATAGGCTCTCTTCATGGTACCAAGCCTCAATTTCTTTGCATGGTCCCTTCAGTCCTGGATCTTCAAATGTCACTGAGGCTGTGACATTGATCTTCAAATGTCACTTCACCAGTGGCTTTCCTGGCCTCTCACAGTGCCTAGCCTCAGCTGCTCTCCATGACCCCTTCATAACTTCAAAACCAGTCCACCTGGGTGTCTCTTTACACATTACCAAGTCCAGCTAAAACACAAGCTCCAACTTTGGGTATCACTGAAACTCAGCTCCTTTGTGCTCTCAAAAAACACTTCCCAGATTTCACCTCAGTGATGCTGGTCTCTTCTTAATCACCATGAGCTCTAGCTAACCAGCATCAATTGTCCCAGTAGTCCCTTCTATTCTTGACTAAAACCAGAGCCACATGGCCTAAGCTGTCAAGTTCTGCTGCTTACTGGAGCTGAAGCTGGGAGCATGGCCTCCTTCTATTTCATGATCAGCAGCTTTCTGTTCTCCAACTCCTTCACGGCCTTAGCTTGACTGTCTTGGAGCTTGCTCTGTAGATTGACCTTGAACTCAAGAGATCTGCATGCCTCTGCCTCCTGGGTGCTGGGATTAAAGGCTCGTACCACCACACCTGGACCTAAACTTTAATTTCTTTTCTCAAGATCTTTATAAGCATGACCACTATGCCTCAAGATCCAGATCAAAAGAGCCTGGGTCTTCCAGCCTCAAGATCTGGATCACAAATGTGCCCTACATTTCTGGACTGTTGTTCATTCCAGATAGAGCTGACAACCGAGAACTGCCACCATAAACCATCCCGGTCAGTTAGACTCACAATCATATCTCCTTAAGGCCTGATAAACTATCCCTTATTCAAATGCCAACCATTTAAAACAGTAAGGCAGCTGGGTGGGATCCTGCCCCTAGGCTACCACTCCCTTAATTCCATTTAATATCCAGGGACAGAGGATTTAACTCCATTCCACTTTCTGGTGCCCCATTAATCTTTGAACCATACATACAGTTTGTATTTTTCCTTTGTTTGCAACATGTGATCAAAAGGCTCTTCATGTAAGAGTAAACCACATGTCAAAATGCTCTTCAGGCTGGGCAGTGGTGGCCCACGCCTTTAATCCCAGCACTTGGGAGGCAGAGGCAAGCAGATTTCTAAGTTTGAGGCCAGCCTGGTTTACAGAGTGAGTTCCAGGACAGCCAGGGCTACACAGAAACCCTGTCTCGAAAAAAACAAAACAAAAACAAACAAACAAACAAATCTTCTCTAAAACCTCTTGAGCTAGGCCCTCATAGTTCAAATTACCCTCAGCACCACTGTCTTCCATGCTTCCTACTAGTTTGGCCCATTAAGCATTAAGTCCCAATTAAAGCATTCTACTCTATCCAAAGTCCCAAAACGTACATTCCTCCAAACAAAAGCATGGTCAGGCCTATCGCAACAACACCCCACTTTCTGGTACCAACTTTCTGTCTCAGTTTGGGTTTCCATTGCTGTAAAGACATGACCAAGGCAACTCTTATAAAGGCAAACATTTAAATGGGGCTGGCTTACAGTTTCAGAGGTTTAGTCCATCATCATAGTGGGAAGCATAGTAGCATGCAGGCAGATGTGGTGCCACAAAGCCCACCAATACAGTGATCCACTTCCTCCAATAAGCCCACACGTCCCACCAGTGCCACTCTCTATGGCCAAGCATTCCAAACATGAATCTATGGGGGCCAAACCTACTCAAACCACTACAATAACCCAAACCTGAAAGGCATAAGTAACTATAAAATAAGTCAGCAGAATGCTCTCTAATCCTGGAACGGAAACCATACAAAGAGGCAAGCATCCTCAGACAGTTACATGCTGTGCTATCTATTATTTCAACCGCACACCTCTCTCCTGTGATGGTTATGTACTTGTCTTACTCCCCACTGTACCACTTCCATTACACAGCGCACATTCCTAGATCAAACATTAACTGTCATTTTTCATTTCTTAGTGTTTCTTCCCTTCCCCTGAAATCGCTTATGTGCTCTGTTTGGGAACAAGAACCCAACCTAGAAACAGTTACCCTTACCCTTTGATCTCATTTTTTCCATCCTGCCCACAGCTGAATCCCTAGAAAAGCTATTAGGAAGCCCAGCACTTAGGAAGCAAAGGCAGGCAGATCTTTCTGAGTTCAAAGCCCACTCTACATAGTGAGTTCGAGGTCAGCTAGTGAGACCCTGTCTCAAAAAGAGGAGCTGGGGGAGAAATGGACACAAGATGGCTCATCTGGAAACTACTCCCCTCAACGCATCTAACCTGACAAGGTGTCCTCTAACCTATGCACGACGATATAGATACATACACATCCTACCCAAACTCAGTGAGTGCTGAAAATGTGGTACGGCACGATGGCAGTCAGTTAAGAGTGCCTTTGCCAAGAGAAATGACCTGTGCTCAATTCTGCTACAAATTGTCCTCTGTCCTCCAAATGGCATGGTGTGTGTGTGTGTGTGTGTGTGTGTGTGCGCGCGCGTGTGCGTGCCCACATCATATACACACATAGATGGATGGATGGATAGACAGATGGATAAAACATTTCTTAAGGGTGTCAAAACATGTTTAACAATAAAATTTTATATGTAAAGCCAGAGTGGTGTTGAACACCTTTAATTCCAGCACATGGGAGGCAGAGGCTGGTGAATCTCTGAGTTCAAGGCCAGCTTGGTCTACAGAGCAAGTCCCAGGACAGCCAAGCTACACAGAGAAACTGTCACAAAGCAAAACAAACAAATGAGTTTTTAAATTGTTATCTTTATTTTTTATTATGTGTATATACCTGTATAGGGATATGCACACCTTGCAGATGACCTTGGAGGTGAGAAGTATCAGAGCCCCTGTATAACCAGAATTACAGGCAGTTGGGGACCGCCCAATATGGGTGTTGAGAACCAAAGGTTCTCCTACAAAAGCAGCTTGCACTCTTAACTGCCCAGCCATCCTAACAGCCCCTAGGATACGTAATTTCATAGATGATGCACTCCACTGACAGCCAATGGTAACAAATGACTTAAAAAGTCTTTCTTCATTGGTTTACTACCCTACAATAAATAAGGCCCTGACTTAATAACTTAGTAATTGGCTCAATAGCTTAAATAATGTAAAGAAAAGGGACTATTTTCTCCATCCCATCTTCCCAACTGATTCCCTTACTTATCTAGAAGAACATCTGAATTAGTTGTTAGAGCCTAGATGGCTTAATCTAAGTTACCTCTGGACCAGCAATGTGCCTCAGCCAAGTAGTGGTACTTGCTGCCAAGTTTGACAACCTAAGTTTGATCCTCAGAACCCACAGACTAGAAAAAATTAACTGCAGCAAGCTGTCCTCTGATCTCTTTATGAATGCTGTGGTACCTGTGCACACACCAACAATAAGCATTTTAAAATGTAGCTGGGCAGTGGTGGCGCTCGCCTTTAATCCTATCAGTTGGGAGGCAGAGGCAGGTGTACCTCTTGAATTTGAGGCCAGCCTGGTCTATAGAGCAAGATCTAAGACAACTAGAGCTACACAGAGAACACTGTCTCCAAAAAAAAAAAAAAAATTTTTTTTCCCAAAGAACTAACAGATTGTGAAAATACATTTAAGGACCTAGCATAGTATTATTTCTCAAAAAAAAAGAACAAAGGGCCAGGCAGTGGTGGCACACGCCTTTAATCCCAGCACCCAGGAGGCAGAGACAGGCGGATTTCTAAGTTTGAGGCCAGCCTGGTCTACAGAGTGAGTTCCAGGACAGCCAGGGTTACACAGAGAAACTCTGCCTCGAAAAAAACAAAAAGAACAAAGAAATCTGTAATTTCAATTATTTTTCTTCAATTTAAAAAAAAAAAAGTCTTTACTCCCCACCCTATATACAGTCTGCTCTTAGAAAACTGTCGGGCTTGCTTACCATATCTTTCTGAACACCTTCCACACACAAAGGATAGATAAACAATATGCAGTCAGTAAACTACTAGTAACAACTGGCTGTTTATAAAGACTAGATTAAGGTAGTTTAATCTAAGAGCTGAAAGCCACCACCCCCAAAACAGGACTCACCTCCCTAGTAGGCACCTTCATCCCTCTACTGTGCTGCTCCAATCTCCCTCCTCTTCTCTGGTTACAGCCATCAGCCATGACACCTCCACCACAATCACGTTTCCAGCACCCTGGCCACTACTCTAGTCCATGATGAACCACTCGGGAGCTAAGGGAAAAAGGAAGGAAAATCTAATCCTACTTCACACCGCCACCTTGCCCCTGAGTCACCAATCTATAAAGCAAAGGATCTTGCAATAGTGGGGGTGGGGAATCAGAGCTAAGGGACAAAACAGCAAAGCAGCAAGACTAAACCCATCTGATCTATCCTGATCCCAACCCCAGAAACAAGTCATATCTTTTTGGGTTTTTTGTTTTGATTTTAATGTTTTGAAACAGGATGTCTCACTGTAGCTCAAGCTGGCCTCTGCTTTAAAAGGGTTAGGATTATAGGCATGAGCACCATCCAGAGCTCTTCTAAACAGCACAAAACTGCCATGGTTACTATAGTCTTTCCCTGAATTTTTTCTATTCCCTGTGATGTGAAGGATATAACCCAACAACAAATGAGGGAGTCACTTTGGTGGACACAGACAGTAAAATCCACGAGGCTCAGTAGAGCCAAAACGGAACTCAGATGCAACCCTACACAAACCCATGGGAAAGTAATTCTCTTACCTCTTGAGATAGAGTAAAAAAATATGTGAGCCTGGATGCCTTCTTTTTAATTGAGGAATATACGAACATCTAACATAAAAGAAACCAAAGTTCTACAGAGACCAGAAGGCATAACACAGGCAGACTCAGGGCTAACTCTAGGACCAGAGAGATGGTCCAGTGGTTATTAAGAGCAATGGCTGCTATTCCTGTGGAGCTGGGCTACACAACAGGTCACTGCTGTTTACAGCCTTCGTCTCAGGTGCTCTGACATCCATCCCTTTTTGGTTTTCATAGGCACCAGGCACACACACAAGAATGTTTACAGAGGAAAAACACATTTTAAAACATAATTTTTATTTTAGAAAAGTTACCTCTACTCTGTTTCTTAAGTTTTAGAAATTAAAAAACATCACACATTAATTTTTTTTAATTAAATAATAAGAAATGGCCAGGTGCAGTGGTGTACGCCTTTAATCCCAGCACTCAGGGAGCAAACACAGGATGATCTGTAAGTTTAAAGGTAACCTCATCTAAGGGCCTTGCCTCAAAAAAAAAGGTAAAGGAAAAGGACGGCAAGGGGCCAGAGAGATGGTTTATCAGTTAAGGGCATCCACTGCTGTTTTCATTGATCCAGAGCTCAGCCTGCACCCACGCTGGAAGACTCAAAACAACGTGTAGAAAATCTGACACCTTCTGACCTCTTTTGGGCACTGCACTTACATGCACATACATACAGGCACATAAAGTAAGCATTTTTAAAATTTTTGTTTCAGTGTTTTGCCTGCATGTGCATGTATATGTATATGTATATGTATATGTATATGTATATGTATATGTATATG
>JADRCH010000035.1:11103924-11156052 GCA_019843965.1 Rhynchomys soricoides | reverse complement strand
CTCTCTCTCTCTCTCTCTCTCAGGGTCTTATGTAACTAAAGCTGACCCTGAGCTCCTGACCCTCCTGCCTCTGTGATTGCTGTTACTGTAGGGTGTGAACCATCACACACAACTGAAATATTTTAAATTATGTTCACTATTTCTTTCCGTTCTTCTGGTTTTCTTTTTACTACAGCTTCACCATACCCAACTTCCCAGTCTCGCTTTTCTACAATTCCATTATTTCATAGTTTAGTTGTTTTAATGTTTGGAGACAGAGTTCTTATGTATCCCAGGCTGACCTTGAACCCCTTAATCTTTCTGCCTTCACCTCCCAAGTTTTGGTATTTCAGATATATACTACCACACCTGGCTCATTATAACATAGCTCCTTATCGATTTATCTTCAGTGTATTTCCTATGTTGGTTGAGGAAGATTTTTGAGTGAAATAAAGTAGATGCAGTTCAAAACTGGTTAAATATAATTATACCCAAAGAAGTGTATTTGCTCTCCAGCCATGTCTAATTTTTGAACCTGAGTTTGGAGTAGAACTTGGTCTAATTGTTTTCAGGATTCCTGTTATGTGGTCACAAAGCTTCATATTTATCATTTCCTGTAACTCAGTGCCTCTGAGTAGCCACTGTAATCTCAAAACTCTTAACATTGGGCTCCCATCTTACCTCAGAAAATAGACCCCACTGTGTACCTGAACTTCATATAGTAATGAACTCATATTTTTCTTATTCAAACACACTAATGAAAAATTAATGTATATATTAAGTGGAAGAAAATATTGGCAATAATTATAAAATTATAATATATTGTAATAAAAATCGTCTGGATGTAGTGGCTCTTACCCATAATCTCTGCGCTTGGCTGAAATGAGAGAATGAGCATGTAGTCCAGGCTACAGTGTGAACTTGAGGTTAGCCTGGGCCAGAGTGAGAACCTGGCCTGGCTGGCCCTCCTCTCCTTTCTTCTAAAATTTCTTAGAGATCTGAACAATCTCAGCTTTTTTGTCTTTTCTTATTAAACTGAGTTTTCAATTAAAAACAAAAAAAAAAAAAAACACTTTACATCTTCTCTTTGGTTATACCCAAATTTCCAAATATTACAACTTTGGAGCCACTATTAAGTAAAATAAAAGTTATTTGAGCTAGCTGGGAATTGGTAGTGCATGCTTTTAATCCCAGGACTCAGGAGGCAGAGGCTGTCAGAGCTCTGTTGAGTTCAAGACCAGTGTGGTCTACAGAGCTAGACAAAGGACAGACAGGACTACACAAATAAACCCTGTCTCCAAAAACAAAAACGAACAAACAAAAATGTTCTGTGAACTGTAACACCACCATTCAGGACAGCTGCTCTGATTACAGAGAGACTATTTGTAGCCAGGCAGTTGGTATAAACAACGTGGCCATGGGGTGGAAAGGGACAATTCCCATCCCAGGCAGAGAAGCGTGCAACACTGTGAGACTTCATAAACCTACCCAGAATAGAGTGCAGTTTAAAATTTACAGTGGGTGCTGAAGAGGTAGCTCGGTTATTAAGGGCGCACATTCCTATTGCGAAGGACCCAAGACCCGTTCCGGGTACTCATCCCCACTTCACATCTTCATTTCCCTGCTGTGCAAATCATCGGAATTTGTGTCGGCTTAGGATGTTGTCACTTTAGGTCCCTAAATGATGACAATAAGCAGACTAAAATTGTGCAATAATGATCCCAAGTCAAACTTTTGCTTCCTGCTCACCGTCAAACTGTTGTTGCCATGGGTTTGCTTTTCTGGTGGCTTCATATAAATGGATTTATACATTACTTACCCTTTGCATCGTACCCTTCTTGCACAGTATAATGCCTTTGAGGTATAGTCACATGGAACTGGTCAGTATTTTTGCCTTATTATTTATGAGAACTCCACTGTATCAATATACCACTTTATTTTTTACCTATACATGTGAATCATTCCCAATTTTTGGCTGTTGTGAACGACTCCACTATGAACACTTCTTTACAATTCTTTGTGTAGATAATTCGGGTTTTTTTGTTGTTGGTTGGTTGGTTTGGCTTTTTTGAGACATGGTTGCTCTGTGTAATAAACCAGGCTGTCCTGGAACTCTTTGTAGACCAGGCTGGCCTCATACTCACAGAGATCTGCCTGTCTCTGTCTCCCAAGTGCTGGGATTAAAGGTGTGCACCACAACACCCGGCTCTTTTTCTCTTTCTTTCTTTCTTTCTTTCTTTCATTTTGGGTAGATTCTCTGAGTAAATTGCTCAGTAAATTGCTGAGTTACATGATACATTTATTCGTCATTACTTAAAGCACTGTCAACTAGACACAGTAAGCAAGCTGATAATCCTAGTACTCAGGAGATGGAGACAAAGGTGACAAGAGTTTAAGGTCATTCTTAACTATGGAATTCTCCCCTAAAAAAAGAGACTAGGGATATAGCACTAACAATTGTTAGCATGCCTGAAGACCTGAGTTCAGTCCCCAGCTTTGCATAAACTGAGCATGTTGATGAACATAGTAATGCCTGAGCTAGGGAGGCAGAGGTCATGTTCCATACATAACCAACTCTAAGCCAGCTGGTATATAAGAGACCTCAGCTCAAAAAAAAAAAAAAAAAAAATCAGGGCAGTGGTGGCACACACCTTTAATCCCAGCACCCAGGATTCAGTTGCAAGCAGATCTCTGTAAGTCTGAGGCCAGCCTGGTCTCCTCAGGGTGAGTTCCAGGACAGCCAGAGCTACACAGAGAAACCCTGTCTCGAGAAAAAAAGAAAAAGAAAAAGAAAAAAAGAAAGAAAAATGTCAAAAAAAAAAAATGTCAAAGTAGCATAGTTATTCAAGCCTATGATTTTGCCACTGCTTGGGAGGCTGAGTCAGGAGGACCGTCTAATGTTCCAGGACAGTGTGGGCTACTGAGGTAGTTTTCATATTACGTCTACTTTTTTTAATGGTTTGTTTTGTGTTTTGAGACAGGGTCCAGGCTGGCATAGATCTTATCTTTCTGCCTCTGCCTCACCACCTCTCTCTCTGTGAAGATTACAGGTGTGGGCTACTGTGGTGGATTGAGAACTGCCCCCTTCCCCCATGAGTGCTGGCATTTGATACTTGGTCTGGGTTGATGACGTTGTTTGGGAAGATTATAAGAGGTGCACCCTTCCTGGAGAAAGTGTGTCAGTGAGGGCAGGTTTTGAGAGCACACAGCCTCCCCTCCTTCCAGCTCATTCCCCCTTATTCTTGGGACCCCTCAGCTTCCTGCTCCAAACATCATGCTTGCCACTTGCTGACATGCTTCCTTGCTGAGATGGGCTTGTATCCCTCGGCAACCATAAGCTCAAATAAACTCCTCCCCTGAGTGCTTTTGGCCACACCATATTATAACAATAAAACTACAACAGAAAAGTAACTAGTACAGTCACCATGTCCAGTCTATGTGGTGCTGACCATTCTACTTAGAGCACTGTACACACTGGGCAGGCAGTCTGCCAACTGAACTATATTTTCAGCCTCTAAAATGAGATGATTTATATCTCACTCCATTTCATTCCCATTTGACGTCAAGTAATATATATCATTGGTCATTTTATTTAAAAAAAACAAAAACCCGCTGGGCAGTGGTGGCACATGCCTTTAATCCCAGCACTTGGGAGGCAGAGGCAGGTGGATTTCTGAGTTCAAGGCCAGCCTGGTCTACAGAGTGAGTTTCAGGACAGCCAGGGCTACACAGAGAAACCCTGTCTTGAAAAACCAAAAAAAAACCAAAAAACAAAAACCCTACAATATGCTTATGCATACCCATCAGCAATTTTAGGTACAATAAATAAACAAGGAATAAGAAAATAAAAAACTTAAGTAGTGTCTTAAGACACCATAACCAAGGTAGCTTACAGAAGAAAGCATTTAATGGGAGCTCATAGCTTCAGAGGGTGAGTCCATGACCATCAAGGCAGGGGGCGTGGCAACAGGCAGTGTGGTAGTTTGATTAGATATGGCCCCAGTAATCTCATATATTTGAACGCTTGGCACATAGAGAGTAACACTATGAGGAGGTATGGCCTTGTTGGAAGAAGTGTGTCACTGCACAGGGATGGGCTTTGAGGTCCCCTATGCTCAAGCTATGTCCAGACACAGTCAGTCCCTTTCTGTTGCATGCTACAACACTTCCTGCCATGATAATGGATCAAACCTTTGAAATTGTAAGCCAGCCTCAATTAAATATTTTTCTTCCAATATGGTCTCTCTTCAAAGCAATAAACCCTAACCAAGACAGGAAGGCTGTCATGGTACTGAAGTAGTAGTTGAGTGTTTACTTCCCAATTCACAGGCACAAGGCAAAGAAAAAGCTAACAGGGAATGGCATGGGCTTTTGAAAGCTCAAAGCCTCCCCCTACAGATGACACACTTTCTCCAACAAGGCCACACCTCTTAATCCTTCCCAAACAGTTCCATCAACTGGGAGCCAAGTATTCAAATAAACAAGACTATAGGGCCCTTACTCATTCAAACCACCACAACCAGTGATCAAATGTGGGGGAACAAAATTGTGAGGGTTTCATTGTAGATTTTTGTTTTGTTTTGCTTTTGAGATTTGGAGTTTGTTGGGTCTTTTGTTGCTTGTCTTTTAAAGATAAGAGTCTCATTATGAGGTGCTAGCTAACCTGGACCTTGCTTTGTAGACCAGGCCAACCTCAAACTTAAAATACAGCCATGCCCATTTCTGTATTTGGTTTTTTGGTAGTGGGTTTTAGTTTTTTTGTTTGTGTTATTTTGGTTGGTTGATATGGTTACTATTGCTGTGATAAAACACTATGACTAAAAGCAACTTAGGGAGGAAAGGGTTTATTTGGCTTATACTTCTACATTGCTGTTCATCATTGAAGGAAGCTAGGATAGAAACTCAATCAGGGCAGGAACCTGAAGGCAGGAGCTGATGCAGAGGCCATGGAGGGATGCTTCTTACTGGCTTGCTCCCAATGGCTTGGTCAATCTGCTCTCTTAATTTAAGTTCCTCAATGATGACTTTAGCTGTGTCAAATTGACAAAAAGGTATCCAGCACAATTGGTTAGGAACCTTTAATTTGCTTTTTTGAGATATGGTTATGTAGTCTTAAATTTTTCATGCCCGCCTTTTAATAGGTTCTTAAATGCTTTAACCTCCCTTCTAGCCTATCATCCACCAGAGGTAGTGGAAAAGAAAGGTTATCGGGACACCGGGGAAGTGGACCTGTTTAGAAATTGTTCTTTGGAGCAAATCCCATCTGTGTTATCAGGAAGTCACCAGTTCAGTTCATAGGAGTCAGCAGTGGTAACTCGATCCACTCACAAACATTTCATGGATGTGCCAGCAGTCCAGTTTAATGGTGCCCAGATAGCAGCAGCAGCAAGACCCAGCAGGAACAACCAGGCCTCAGCAGAATCAGCACAAGTCAGCAGGAGGAATGAGGACCACCAGGGATGTCAGGAGTTCTCAGCTGTGCCTCTCTCAGCGAAGACTCCAGACCAAGAAGCCTTGCAAGGCTAGCTCTATAAGCTCGCCCCCCTCACAAACCTTGAATCCTATTTATACTCCCTTTAAATATCAATGTGTCCTCCACAGGTCTTGCCTCTGCATGTGACTCTGACTCAGTCTGTATCACCTGACGCCATTCTGCCAATCGGCTAGAGTCCGAGGAAACAGCAAGAAGCTGCCAGCACATCATAAGTTTTTTTGGTGCATGTTTCTTTCTATGGAGTCATAACAAATAGAGCTCGATTATGCAACGTAAGGCGGACCTATACATTCGTTCATTAGCGAAGAATCCTTTCATGTGTCTGCAACATCCTTTTACCTCCGTCTGCTTCAGCGAAACATTTTTTCCATGTGTATGCTTTGGCAAAACATCATTTTATTTGTGTCTGCTTCAGGAAAGTACGTCTTCAGGTATTTGGCCTTTAGAAAAACAACATCCGACACAATTGATTTTCCAAAGAAACCAAAAATTTCCATTTCATGGTTACGTAGATGAGAGTGGCCTCAGATGTTTTTCTCCCTCCTGACTCAGCCTCCCTAATGCCGGCATTCCATGCTGCTCCAAGCTGCATGCTTACAACTGGAAAATGTGTGTATGGTCTGTACGTGCAGAATTATGGAGTGAAGTAGCATGTGCTCTTTTAACTGATACCTCCTGTCTGCTTCGAGAACTCATCAACTGTGTCTTCATCCTCCATTGCTAACTCTGCATATGTGCCTGTTTCCTTAACATTGAGTTAAGATCTTACAGGGCCTTTAAACCTAAGATCCACAAACATCTGTGACAAGTTATTCCACCAGTCAGGATTTAGGGAAAAGTGATTTTCTTGGAAACATAACTTTGTTGGACATTTATCCTGTTCTCATTGGTTTTTCTGTAACATTTAATTAATATTTATACTCACAAAATGACACCTGAGGCAGGAGCTGTGTAAAAACCTGCTAGCTCAGTTAGGTAATTTTATTTTCTTAACTGTATACAATATATCTATTTATGAGCCTGATTCTACAACTAAACTGCTAGGTCCTCAAAACTCTCTTTCCGTGTCACACTACTGATCTGGTCTACCTTTTTCTTGAGCTCCTCCAAGCCTAGGAGGCCACTGTGACTCTCTCCTCCAGTCCTGTTTTACCCAAGTCCTGCTAGCTGCTTCTCTGTGGTTTCTACAAGCCCAGGGAGAGAATCCCTATCTCCTACCTGGAGCTTCTTCCATGAAGCTTTTCTAGGCCAAAAAGGCACTCAAAGCCAGCCTCAAAGGGCTGAGCTCCAAAGAGAGAGCCTCTCAAAGGTCCATTTGCTATAAAGTAAATCTTTAGCTCCTCCCCTACACCCTTTAGCAGGCTGAGACACATCACCTTCAAAGAGGTAGTCACCAGTGAAGTCCGAACCATTTCACCTTTATGGTGGGAAAGTTTAAGCTGTCCAGTTGATTTTGGCTCCTGTCATAGAAGAGCACAAGACCTCTCCCAAGCAATTTGCCCTAAAATAGGCAGGAATGTTCCATTCTTAGCATTCTTTGAGGCTTTTAGAGGCACACCCTTTTAGAAGACAGACCTAGCATCTGACAAACGCCATATCTTCCTAGGTTTTCTTGCTTTGCTACCAATTAGGTTTTCTATGAACACTAATCAAATATCCTGTAATAATTTTCCATTCCTGAGTATCGTTCACAGAGAAAGCACGGAAACCTGTGTCCACTGACACTGCTGGCAGAGCCAAGATTCTTTCTCCAAGCCACAAGGCAAGCTTCAAGGGCATCTTATCTCTTAGGGATTTGCAGGACAGTTTGGGTCTGTTGCAATTCTGTAGTAAAGTTTTGAAGACAGGAATTTATGGTTGCTGCAGTTTAGACAGAGTTACGGCTCAGCCTGGAGTGGTGATAGCAGCTGTGGTAGCTGCAATGGTCAGGCCAGTCAATCTTTTGGTATTTGTTTCAGGGCATAGTTAAGTTGTTCTAAAGCAGATCCCTCACGCCACTGACCAGTCTGACTAACAGGAATCCAGGCATGGACTTATTGTCTAAGAATTAAAGTCAGGAGATGAAAATCAGGGGGTAAGAGAAGTTTGGTAAATTTGGTGACAATTACAAGAGTTTTTACATGTGGTCAAAACCCAGGAAAGTGTTCTTCTATTACACGTAGTCCTCTGTTGGACACAGCTCACAGTATGGCTTTACTAATCCTGTTGGAATCCAGAGAAATCATGTAGGAGAGAGCACAGATTTGAAGCTCCAAGTCATGAAGGGGACAGGACCCAGACCTTGGTTAGGTCCTTGAGAGAGTTTATACAAAACCATGAGTTTGGATAAAATGCCTTACTTCTTGTGATGTTTTTCCTCAGGTGTCAGAGTAAAATTGAAGAAAACAATTAATTTTTTTTTTTTTTGGTTTTTCGAGACAGGGTTTCTCAGAAATCCACCTGCCTCTGCCTCCAGAGTGCTGGGATTAAGGGTGTGTGCCACCACTGCCCTGCGATTAAAAACTTTTAAAGTACAACTTACTTTGGCAAGTTGCTCCTGAGAAGTTAATCTATTTCCTACTTTTGTTTAGATATTTGATGTTTTAATAATAAATAAATATGTTAAATTTGGCTTATCATTAGGACTATGGGGAATGCTCTAAGAGACAAGAACTTTCCAAAGCTGACAAAATGAACGAAAAGTTTTAGATGTATAAACAAGATCATTGTCTGTTTTGAGACCCTCATAACAGGGAAAGCAGAAGTAAGTGTCTATAAAGAGTTCAGGTACACTCATGTATTTAAGCCATAACAAAAATAAAGCCTGAAAACATATAAACACAATTTTTATCTGAGACAGGGTCTCTCTATGTAGCCCTGGCTGTCCTGGAACTATCTATGTACATCAGCCTGGCCTTGAACTCACAATTTACGGAGATCCATATGCTGTGACCTCCTGGGTGCTGGGATTTAAGATGGGCCATGCCTCATTAACACAAAAAAATTTTAAATGACCACAGAATATTAATTCTTTTGAGCTTGTGACTACATAATTTTAGTTATTTTATAAAACTTTATAATCTGGGCTGGAGAGATGGCTCAGTGGTTAAGAGCACTGACTGCTCTTCCAAAGTCCTGAGTTCAAATCCCAGGTATCACATGGTGGCTCACAACCATCCGTAATGAGATCTGATGCTCTCTTCTGGAGTGTCTGAAGACAGCTACAGTGTACTTACATATAATAAATAATAAATAAATAAATAAATCTTTTTTTAAAACTTTATAACTTTATAAAACTTTATAATTAATCTAAGTAAGACTAATTACTTAGGAGAGCTCCATTGATTTAAGTAGAGGTTTAACATCAATGTGTTAAACTTTGAACTTTACAGTTTTAAAGCCTCCTCCCCTACACACACACACACAGAGAGAGAGAGAGAGAGACAGACAGACAGACAGACAGAGAGAAGACAGGATTTTCTTTTGTAGCCCTAGCTGTCCTGGAACTCTCTCTGTAGACCAGGCTGGCCTCGAACTCAGAAATCTGCCTGCCTCTGCCTCCCTAGTGCTGGGATTAAAGGCGTGAGCCACCACTGCCCGGCTCAGTTTAGCTTTCTTACAACTTGTACAAATCTTCTATTTTTTTCTTTCTTTCTGTACTTCTGTTTAAACTTTTAACCTTTCTTTTTCATCTGGACATGTTCATCCATTATTTATATAAATTATATGTGTGTGTGTAATATTTTTCATTAATCCTTTTTTTAAAATTTATTTTTATTTTACATGCAGAAATGGTTTGCCCGCATATATGTCTGTGTCAGGGTGTCAGATCATGGAGTCACAGACAGTTGTGAGCTGCGATGTGGGTGCTGGAAACTGGACCCAGGTTCACTGGAAGAGCATTTAGTGCTCTAAACTGTTGAGTTTGCTTTTCCATTGAAATCTACCTGGGAGTTTAACATTGCAGCGGAAGCCTGTTACCTCTGTGGAAAGGCAAAGCCTGACTTTTTACGTTTGAAACATTTAGAGACCTAATGAGCATTTGTGTTTCCACAAGTCAAGGAAAAAAAGAAGGTGACAGTAATCTCTCCACTAACTGTCTTTTTACAGAAGATTAACAACGTCTATAAAGGTCTTAGTAGTCTTTGTCTGTTGGTGGATGGCCTGGAGTCTGTCAAGATCAGGGACTTTATTATTTACTTACTTAAGTACTTTAAGTCCTGTGGCAGAATCTATGAGCCTGTTGGAACATTTCTTTGATTTGTTTATTACCCATTTCAGGGCAGGCTGGTAATTGAGCCTCAGTTTCAAAATTGTCTTATTTAAGAGAATATGGTAATTAAACCTTTATTTTAAAGCTCTTTATTTTGTAGCAGCAGTGAGCAACATCTTTAGTTGCCTACAGTTATTGTAAGACCAGAATGTTTCTAAAATAAAATCAGAGTTTTTAGCTATGCATAGTCTGACCAGGCAGCCTCCAGAGAGGAACTGGTTGAGGCCTGGAAGCTGCTGTAGAGGCAGGTGGCAAGGCTGCTGATTTGTTTGCTGAAGCTAGGACAGGTGACACAGAGGCCCCACAGGAATTGTGTATTCATCGTGTGCTCAAAGATAAACTCACACAAGCTTGTTTTAATGATGTCTTAGTTTTAACTGCTTTAAGTAAAGAATCCCTCCACCCCACCCCACCCCAGACAGGGTTTCTCGGTGTAGCCCTGGCTGTCCTGGAACTCGCTTTGACCTCAAACTCAGAGATGGGCTTACCTCTAAAGGCATGCATCAGCACCGTCTAGTTGAAGTAAAGTTCTTTTTTTGTTTTTGTTTTTGTTTTTTTGTTGTTGTTGTTTTGTTTTTTTGTTTTTCGAGACAGGGTTTCTCTGTGTAGCCCTGGCTGTCCTGGAACTCACTCTGTAGACCAGGCTGGTCTTGGACTCAGAAATCCGCCTGCCTCTGCCTCTCAAGTGCTGGGATTAAAGGCGAGCGCCACCACTGCTTGGCTGAAGTAAAGTTCTTTTTTTTTTTGGGGGGGGGGGGGGGGGGGGGGGGTGTTTAACTGCGGTGCATGCACATGAGGTATAAGAGACAAAGAATTTCCCAAAATGAAAGCAGATAAAGAGAGCAAAGCAGAAAGACATGCGCTTGTGTCAACGTGCTTAAGGGACATGCACTGTGTCGGCATGCTTAAGGGAACCATACTCTTTTCTTGTGATAAAGTAGAATCAAACTGGGCTTAATAAAGAGAGAGAAGCAAGGAGATAAAAAGAGTGATGGAGGGGAGCACAGGGCTTGAACTCTTGTACCTGAGATCTGAGTTGTCCAAACTTTAACGCCAGCGCTTCAGAGGCAAAGGCAGGCAGATCTCTGTGAATTGGGGGTCAGCCAGGGCTACACAATGAGACCCAACCCCCAAAAAGCCAACAAATAAGTAAACACATAAAAAGTTTGAAAGGGCACAAGAGAGAAATGGCTTAGTGGTTTAGAGCAGTTACTGCTCTTGCAGAGGGCTTGAATTTGGTTCCCAGTACCCATGTGGGGATCAGGGGGCGTCACAACCACCTGAAACTCCAGTTCCACGGGACTCAACGGCCTCTTCTGGGTTTCTTGGTCACTTGCACTAATGTGCAAAGATCCCCACATAGGCGCACATACATATACATATCTTAAAAATAAGAAAAAAGACATGAGGTAACTGAGTGTGGTGGAACATTCCTGTAACTCCAGCATTCAGGAAGCTAAGCCAAGGGTATTGCCCTAAATGAGACCTTTTCTTAAACGGCAAGCAAGCAAGCAAAAACATTTCAACAGAGTGTTCTCCGACCCGCCAAGAGGGATTGTGGTTGAGCAGTTTGCGGCTGTGGTTCTTCTGGGCTGCCTTTGATTGTATCTGCATCAGGTAAACCAGGAGAGATATTGATCCAGCGTCGCTTCCACTTTCCAGCCTCTCAGAAACGTCAAAAGCAACGGTGAGAACCGGGGTTTCTAAGCGAAGGTCACCAGACAGCTGCAAAGACGGCTGACGGTTAGGAGCACCTGAGCTCCATTCTTATCCCACCTGAGGCAGCCCTGTGTCACCCACTCCAGGCTATTCACAGCCACCTACCGCACTAGTTCTGTGGGAACAATTTTTCTAAGAAATGCTGTTTGAAGATCGGTTTTACACGCCAAACTTTCACCCAACCTGCGACCAATTTAATAATTTGTTTGAGATCATTTATGACTACATACACATTCTGCTCGAATACTGTATATACAATTTGTTCATGATTAACTGAGTTCTAACAAAAGCATTGTGACCAATGCGACTATGTTCTGGACTTCCAATGAAATTCACCCTACGAGCTCAGCTTTGACTGCACTATGATCCATATGTTCTCTTTGTGACTCTTTCTTTAATAGCCCTGGCAGAACTAATACACACTCTCTCTCTCTTCTCTCTCTCTCTCTCTCTCTCTCTCTCTCTCTCTGCATGTGTGTGTGTGTGTGTGTGTAAGAGAGAGACAGAGACAGAGACAGAGAGACAGAAAGACAGAGACAGAGACAAAGAGAAACTGAGACAAAGAGCGACAGACAGACAGAGACAGACAGCATGTAGATACAAAGTGATGATATCTGACTGTGGCTTTGTGTGCTGCTAGGAGGTAGTAGGAACAGAAAGACATTATTCTCCTTACGAGATTGCTGTGAAAGACTGATTAAGACAAAGTTTCCCTCTTCCTTCTCACTGCCATATATACAGTGCTGCTCAATACAGAGAGCATGCCTTTGTTCAGGTCTACCTTTTAGATTAGGACTCTCTTCAATTAGACTTCTTTCAGATTAGAACAAGAGAGACCAAAACTCTTCCGGAAAAATCAGGCATGCTTTTGGGTAAATGACACCAAGACTTGGTCGTTGTTATGTGGCATTGCCACAGATCTACAGACTAACATCTTCTCATCTCAGAAGGCAGCTGCACACATGTGCCACTCACTCACACAAACCCACAGATGTACATAAAAAAAATTGAGACTTTAGAGCACAGGTGCTTGATAATATTTTAAATAGTGTTTTTAACCCACATATAATTGAATGGCCTTAATAAATAAAGACCATCTCCACAGATTATCCAAGAGAAGTATTTAAATACTATTTTATTTTATTATTTTATTTTTGGAGACAAGGACTGACTCTGTGGTTCTGGCCAGCCCGAAAATCTTAAAAAGATCAGGCTTGCCTTAAACTTGCAGGGGTTCTGTCTCTCAAGTGCTGGGATCACAGGCATACACTATCATGCCCAGCTCAATAATTAGTTAATTATAATGCTAGTTAACCAGAAAATACTTCCATTTGGTTCACTGAACTAAAGCAGAAAACAAGCTAAAAGATTTGTGTAACTGTCAGGCAACAGCAAAGAGATTCTTAGGGCTTTGCAAATTGATCAGTGGATAGAGGCAGACCTGACAACCTGAGGACGATGCTCCAAACCCACAAAAAGCAGGTCATGATGGCTCATAACTATCATCCTGTCACTTCTCCTGTAAGATGAGACAGGAGAGTTGCCTGTAAGTTTGAGGGCCAGCCTGCTTGGAGTACTCAGCACAGAAAAACCTCAACAAGGTGGAAAAGGAGAAGCAGCTCCTAAAAGTTGTCCTCTAACCACACATGTGTGCCTTGGTGTGGGTGCAAATACACACACACACACACACACACACACACACACACACCATGATTTAAAATAAATATCCAATACAATTTTATACAATATTTACTGAATTTAGGACAAGCTTTGTTGTGATTGGAGTGTGACGTGGCCCTAAAGGCTCCCTGTAGTTGAACATTTGCTTCCCAGGGCTGCTGCTAGTTGGAAAGTTGTAGAACCTTTAAGAGGGAGAGTTTTACTGACCGGAGCGCTTCACTGTGGAAAGGACCCACTGATGGTCCCAGCTCCTTTCTGCTCTCTGTATCCTGTCTACAGACACAATGTAACCATCTTCTTTGTCGGCTACCACCATGTTTTCCCAGCTGAAATAAACCTCTTCACTCTAAATTGTTTGTCAAGTTTATCATTACAGCAATAACAGAAGTAAATGATAGAAATATCATTTTTTTTTACTGGTTGATTGGTTACTTGTATTTGTAGCACAGAGGTCAGAGAACACTTGCAGATCATCAGATTTGGCAGCAAGTACCTTTACGGGCTGAACTATCTTGCAAGCCCTGCTTTTTATTTTTTAGACTCTTTCTCTTTTGTGGTTATAAAGTAAACTTTTATTGTCTTTCAGCGTCATGAGCCCTTCTCTGAGAACAGCCTAATCTTTTGATAGCCAAGGGGTACACGTGTACATTTTATCCCTGTGCAGATGGTTGATACACTGGTGCTTACAAAAGGAGTGGGAGCAAGGGAAATATGATCTCAGACCGACTTTCACCACATTGTTCAAGCACAGAGCAGTCAGACCACCTGGGATCTTCTACACTGGGACCATTCGCTACAGAGATGAGTGACTTAACCTTTGAAACGGATAGAGTATCCAGCATGGGATTTTTTAAAAAATTATTTAATGTCTGAAATAAAGATTTTAAATGTAAGCCGGGCGTGGTGGCCCACGCCTTTAATCCCAGCACTTGGGAGGCAGAGGCCGGCAGATTTCTGAGTTCGAGGCCAGCCTGGTCTACAGAGTGAGTTCCAGGACAGCCAGGGCTACACAGAGAAACCCTGTCTTGAAAAAACAAAACAAAAACAACAACAACAAAAAAAAAACAACAACAAAAGATTTTAAATGTATCTCTCAAACTTCCTGGGGATCACATTGTACGTTTTCCTACACCTACTTTGCCATTTCATTTGATTTGCATGAATTCTTGGAACAGCTTCCCTACAAGTATTATTAATTCAAACCTAACTATGATTCTTTTAAATATTTTAAAAATTACGTGTATGTAATTATTTGCGGGCATATGTGTGGAGGTCAGTATGAACAGGTTCTTTCTTTTCACCATTTGGGTCTCAAGAATCAAACTCAAGTTGCTAGGCTTGCTGAAGCATCTTCACCTAGCTCCAGTGAGATATTTATTTCTAAGATAGAGTACTTGGCCTCAACAAGGTGGAAGACATCTTATGTATAAGACTCTTTATGGGTAAGAATTAAGCCTAGCTGAACATATAGTCACTCCTGTAATCCTAGCACTTGGGAGACAGAGGCAAGAAGATCAGAATTACAAGGTCATTGTCAGCCATATTGTAAGCTCAAGGCCAGTCTAGGGTATATGAGACCCTGTATCAAAAAAGAAGGAAGAAAGAAAAGAAAGAAAGATAAAGTGAAGAAAACATACATCAGAAAAAGTCTCTCTCTCTCTCTCTCTCTCTCTCACACACACACACACACACACACACACACGCACGCGCACACACACACACGCACACAAGCAAATACAATTTTTGAAAAGAAAACGACAGGAAAAAATTGAATAGAGTTCTGATAAGAAAAAAAAAAGTAAGGTGTGAATAAAGGTGTTCGTCCACGTCTCTGGGACTTCCCAAAGCTAGATTAGAAAGCTCCTGACCAAGGCTAATAACACTGGCTAACAGTTTTTTAACATTTATCAGTGTAGTCAATGAGGGGAGAGGCTCAAGCATGCCGCAGTGCACATGTGAACAGTTCGAGGGAGTTGGGTCTCTCATTCCACCACGTGGGTCCCAGGGTCAGTAATTCAGGTCAGCCACCTTGATGATGCAGCCTTTACCAGCTGAGCCTTTTCTCTTGCTCCCTGGCTGACCTTCCGGCGCTCACTGCTGCCAATCACTGCTCTAAGAGCTATACAGTCTGTCAGCATCACACAGTCACGCCTTTATCTTTCTATGAGAAGCAAATCCTTATGGCCATCAGTTTGTGGGTAAACTGAAGTTTGTGGTTCATAATCCCGTGGCAGCCTGAGCACTGAGGTTTCCTGGCTCCAAAATGCAGGCATTAAAATGTTTTACCATGTGGCCTTTTTTGATAGAATTCCAGCCACTGGAACGGGATATTGGTAGTGCCATGGGTGAATAAAGACGCCTGACTCCCAGTGATCCCACCTAGACCCGGTGCTCTGGGTTGCTCTGGACATGGTCTCCTCCCACCCCTCCCCCTTTCCCAGCCAGGAGCTGTGGCTTCTCCTTTTCAGGGTAAATCCTTTGATCAAGCTTGACACCTTGTGGTTAAAACACAAGCTTCACCTCTCTGCTGAACTGGATACTTTGACTTCTCCCCAGCTTATCTTTTTTTTTTTTTTCCCCTTCAGTTTGATGATGCCCCAGGTGTAGCCACCAGAAAGCCAGGTGTTGGACAACAGTTGGTACTATGAAATTAAGAATGAACATCATTGTTTTTTTTCTTCCCGAGACAGGGTTCTTCTGAGTAGTCCTGGCTATCCTGGAGCTCACTCTATAGATCAGGCTGGCCTTGAACTCAGAGATCTGCCTACTTCTGCTTCTCAAGTGCTGGAATTAAAGCTAAATGGATTTTTATCTCTCCCCCCCCCCTCCGTTCTCCTCTCTCTCCTTCTTCACAGAGTCTTACAGTAGCCCATTCACTACCTGGAACTGCTCAGGATAGCCCAGAACTTTCTGCCTCTGCCTCCCAAGTTATGGAATTAGAGGCATGTGCCACCATTCCTAGTTTCAAGTGGTGCTAAGGTTTTGCATTCATTAGCATGCTAGGCAAGCACTCTACCAGATAAGCTAAAGCTACAGCACCATATTTTTAAATTATTTTATCATATGTGAATTCATATTGTTTTAAATGTATTTTTCCCTTTAGTTTTCTTTTATATGTATGGGTATTTTGCCTGCATGTATGTCTGTGCATCTGTGTACCTTGCTTGTGGGGTGCCTGAGGACGTCAGATTCCCCTGGAACTGGATTTAAAGATGGTTATGAGCCCTCTTGTGGGTGCTGAGAATTGAACCTGGGTCCTCTGGAAAAGCAGCCAATAATTTTAACTAATGAACCACTGAGCAGTCTCTTCAGCTCCTATGTGTATTTTCCCCACATGAATGTTTGTGTACTACACGTGTGTCTGGTATCCATGGAAACCAAAAGAGAGCATCCGATCCCCTGGAACTGAAGTTACAGATAGTTGTAAGCTGCCATGTGGGTGTTGGAAATCAAACCCAGGTCCTCTGCAAGAACAGCAGGTATTTTTTACAGCTGAGTCATCTGTGTAGCCTCTTTTGTTTTGTTTGTTTTGTTTTGTTTTGAGACAGTGCCTTACATAACATAACCCAGACTGGTTTAAAATTGGCTACCATGTTTCCATTTGCTTCCATTTGCTTTTGCAAGCCTCTGCTTTACTCGCTCTATTAGGGTTTTAGGTTGTATAACAATAGCATTTCCAGAGCTTGGAGCTAGTGAAGAGAAAAACGGAAGAATATGGTAGAAAGAAAGCCAGATCTCACCTTCATTATGGCAGAGGTTGGTTGGAGGATGCAGTTTAGCACACAGCTGTACAGACTGATATAGATGCTCTCAGGCAGGCCTGGGTAATCCTGGGGTTAATGGGTAAACGCTAAGATTCACAGCACTGGATGGGCAGCTCAGGACATGCACCCTCTATGTAAACATGATGATTATATTTATTAATTATCAATTATTTATTAATTACCAATCAGATAATTAACTTTGTCTTCTCTAGGGAAGGAACAGGATAGGAGCTGAGACTCTGTGCAGACTCTTGGAAGTGGCTAATGGCCTGAACGTCTGTCCAGGAACTTGAGGGGCAATGGCTGGGAGGCAGGAGACACAAGAGCAGGAGCATAGGGAAGGACATGGGTGGACAGGAGGCACCAAGTGAGCAGGAGCATAGGGAAGGACATGGGTGGACAGGAGGCACCAAGTGAGCAGGAGCATAGGGAAGGACATGGGTGGACAGGAGGCACCAAGTGTGAGGATTTTCTTGACATGTGTTAATAGCTACTAGAAGTACCTATCATAAAAGTACTGAAAATGGTTGACAAAATTTCTCAACTAGTTGATGTGAGGCTGCCTTAGCCAATGCCAATGCCAGTCTAAATTGTCGCCATCTAGACCAACACCTGGGGTCTCATAAGGACATTTCGTTATGGAGGCCAGGTAGAGGATCTCTCTGTCCTGAAAGGGTCAGTGGTCTAATCTCACAAAGATAGATGCTCATTTCAGACACAGGCTTGCATTCTCTGATGATGTTAAACTCATCCAACACAGCCTCTGGCCAGGGAGTTCAGTACTTAAGGGTAGAGGTTGGAGAATAAACCTGTGACCTTGTGTGGTTGTTTGGACAGAATGGTCAGAAAATAATGTGAATTTTTCATTTTTCATTTGCCATTGCCATACCAGACATTGCATACTTTCTGCATGTTGGTTTTCTTCTTGTAAACTAAAACTCTCAGGGGAAAAACGAGTATGCTTATGTTAAATATTTGATAAAACCAGTTGATTGTTTAGAACCTTGTGATTGTGGAGAGTTGAAACTGTTTTGTTCGAAGGCAGCCCGTATCTGGACAGATCACGCCAGACCAACACAGTCCCACGAGAAGAGATTTATGAGGGGGGAGTCGAGGAAGAGAAGAGGAAGAAGAAGAAGGGGTTAGGGGTCCGAGTCTCTGCCTTTTACTCGGTCCGTGAAGTATTCACATGCACCACAGTGCACGAGTGAGGCTCACGCAGGGAGTGTTGTCGGTTGCCATGGCATCAGGCGGAAGAGGGTCCTTAGCTCCTAGGAGTGACGTCATCGCTGGATTCGGAGGCAGACCTTAAAGCCGCTTCTAATGCCAACAGAAACCCTGCAGACCCAAAGCCACAATGCCTTAGACTGTCCTTAACCTCCTTCATTACCACCTCTGTCCAACCCTGTGACTATCGAGCAAAAACTTCTGGAATGTTTTAAACATAACAGATCCCATCTTCCACCAACCCAAAAGCTGAGAACGCCAGATACAGATAGCATCCAAGGCCGGTAATAAAGATTCCTCTCCACATTGCCCTTTACCCTGCCCACCTAATACGCCCCACAGTGAATTTAACAAATGTATTGATTTATGACGTTCTTTTGTTATGTAACTATACAAACTTAGGCCATCACCATTTTGGAGCATGTTGTTTGGGACAACCTGAAACTGGGTCTCTTGGCCGTGGTCATTCACACATAGCTGAAGAATAAGCTATCTTATACTGTTTTTGGATGGCAGCTGTGTTTTAAGTTGGTGTCATATGCTATCATAAGCTGTGTGTTCCTCAAAATACATCATGCTGAACTCTTCACCCTACTTTCTCAAAACCCCTATGTTTGGAGGTTAGGCTTCAAATGACTTAAAGTAAAATAAAGTCATATGGGTCTAATTTAATACAAGCTGTCTTTCTTAAATTATATTTATTTATTCGTGCATGGGAGAGTCAGAGAACAACTTTTGGGAATTGGTTCTTGCTTATGGATACATCATCAGACTTGCTGACAAATTGTCACCGAGACAACTCGATGGCCCAGGTGTCTTTTTAGGAAGCACAGGATTAAAACACAGACACACAGGAGAAGCCATTTTCAGACTGATGGAGAAGAGGAATATCCACGAGAATGAGAATCCGCTGGTAACATCCCAGTCTCAGCCTTCTAGACTAGGAACTCTGTGAAACTATGTTTCTGTTGCAGTGGTGTCTGTAATGAAAGTCCTAGCAGACTGATACAGATGCTAGCGTTAGCAGTTAGCTCTAGACTTCACACTTCAAAGTTCCAGCTGCTTGACTCTTAATGATCCTCTGAGGTGATAGGGTGAGTGAAATGAAGTTTTCAGGGAAAACCCCAACGATCTTAAACGTTCTACAGGGCTGACTGACTGATGAGAAAGGTTGGCTATTCAGAGTTGGAATGTCACAAGTCCAAAGACAAGTAGTCTTGTGCTATTTTAGCCTCTTCAAGAGCCATTTATTGCCTATCTTGGTCTTTTACCTAACATTCTGGAACGTAGAAATAGACCCTGGCTTCCACCAACCGTAAGAAGGTCATCAGATAACATCTGAGGCTCCAGGAGAGGTTTTCCTCTTTGCTTCAACCTGCTTACCTGATACTTCCACCAGCATATCTGAAAAATACCTTGATTTATGATTTGCTTTGGTCTATTAGCATAAAAACTTCATGAATTGTTGGGCGGTGGAGGCACACACCTTTAGTCCTAGCATTCAGGAGTCAGGGGCAGGTGGATCTCTATAAGTTCAAGGCCAGCCTAGTCTACAGAGCAAGTTCCAGAACAGCCAAGATTACATGAAGAAACCCTGTCTTGAAAAACCAAAACAAAGGACTGCATGAAACTCTTAACTACATCGGAACATGGCATTTGTAGCAATTTGAATATTTGTTCATGGGTCAGGGCCACTCATTTTTGGCTTCAGAATAAATCTGTGTTTCTCTCTTTTGTCTCTTTCTACCTTTTGCTTTCCCTGTCCCTCCTCTCTCTCTCTCTCTCTTTCTCTCTTTCCTCGTTCTCAGAATTTTAGACAGGGAATGACTTTGTGACCCGGGTAGCCTTGAACTCATAGAGACCCACATGTCTCTGCCTCCAAAGTGCTAGGATTAAAGGCATTGCCACTATGCCCAGTGTAAATTATCTCTTATTTCCTTTAAGATAAGAACTATAGGGGTTTTTATTTTGTCTTGATTTTTGGTTTTTTGCTTTGTTTTGTTTTTTGTTTTGTCTTTCTAGACAGGGTTTCTCTGTATAGCCCTAGCTGTCCTGGAACTCACTCTGTAGACCAGGCTGGCCTCGAACTCAGAAATCTGCCTGTCTCTGCCTCCCAAGTGCTGGGATTAAAGGCATGTGCCACCACTGCCAGGCTGTGTATTTTTGCTTTCTGCCCTTGTATTTTTGGCATCACAATAGCATTTTCATTTAGAAAACCAAGGACACAGAATCCCTTAGATCACACAATCACATAGCGATGGCAAAATTAGGTCTTAAAGCCAGGCTTTGTAGGTCGGACCTTCAATTCCAGCACTGGGAGACAGAGGCAGGCAGGTTTCACTCAGTAAGTTCAAAGCCAGTCTGGTCTATATAGAGAATTCTAGGCCAGATAGAACCATGTAATGAGACCCTGTCTTAAGAAATAAAAATTAAAAAAAAAAAAAAGGTATTGAATTGACATATTCCAATCATTTCTACCAAAGTGGGGAATCTCTGTTTAAAAGCAAGCAACAGATTTCTATCACCCAAACTGTTAACTTCAAATCCTGTACAAGGTTCTTATATTTTGGTGTGCCCCAGCTTCCTGGTTCTATTATCACTAATTCCCTTCAACCTATACTTTATGATGGGATTATGCACCAGTCCTGACAAATCAAAGACATCTTGCTTTCCCACTCAATGTGGTCAGCTGTTTCTCATCGCCCTTTCAATGCTTTCTTGAACTGACAAACTACAACACTGTCAGCAAGATCCAGCCCAAACACGACTTTCCCTGTGAGCCTTACCCTGACTTTCTCTTGTCAGAGCCCCCACATTGTGTGTTTCTATAATTGTACCTGTAAGATTGGGAAACTAACTTACAGTGTAGAGCAGACAAGGTTCTGGTAGGACAGATACACTAGAGCTCAAACGGTCACAAGCAAACGGAGTGGAGACATGAAACATTAAAAAAAAATGGTTTTAAAAACATTTATTTTATGGCTTGATGTTGTGTTCCTTTAAATATGCAAAATTAAAACAAATTTCTTCACAAAAATAAAAATGTTTATTCTCTCTCTCTCTCTCTCTCTCTCTCTCTCTCTCTCCTCTGTGTATATGTGTCAACTTGCATGAATTGGTCCTCTTCCTCCACCAAGTAGATCAAAATCACATCATCAGTCTTGGGAGCAAGTGTCTTCACCTGTTGAGTCATCTTCCAGGCCTGGGGAATTAATTTTTAAGTTGAGATTTATTGAGAGGGCCAGCCATCTAGGACTGCAGTGGATAATCCCACTAAAGGCCTCATCTCTAGCCTGTAGGGGTCAGGGGGCAGTTTGCCCCTGGTGTTGGTGCTGTGGTTCTATCTGCTTAAACTCTCCACGCTTCTCGAAGCACTGATGATCTAGGCGCTGCTTGAGCTCGCCAGGGACACCTGCCCTGGAGAGTTAACTCAAAACAAGTAAACATCAACAGTGTGTATGGGCTCATCTGTCAAAACATCAGCAATGGGCAGCTGAGATGGCTCATAGGGTAGGTATACCTACCACCAAGCCTGAGGATCTGAGTTTGAGTCCTAGGACTCTCATGGTTGAAAGGAAAACCAACTTCTAACAAGTTGTCCATTGTCTACTGCACATTCCCCTCAACACACACACACACACACACACACACACACACAAATCTAATAACTAAAAGACCCTTAACAATATGTGTGTGCAGAATTCTTTTCACAGTGTGGACAGCAAGTGTGCTCCCACAGTGGGAAGTATCCCGTCCCATCTGAATTCTATTTTATTTAATCAAGTAGCTTTGACTGGGCATGAAAGGAACGTGACCATGCTCTGATAGTGATAAAGCTATAACCTCCCTCTGTGTTATAATCCTAGTGCAATTTTAGTTGAAAGTACAGACAAACAGGAAATTAAAATTTAGAAGGGCAAGCATGTAAACGCCTCAAGGGAGAGTGATAAAAAAGCAAAGCCACCCCTAAACCTCAGCTTGCCTATTTGCAAAGGGCAGGTGTGCACCTGTCTCTTGGGACTGGTGGAATTAAATAGGACGGCTGTAGAAATTGTCTAGAGCGTCTGAAACTAAGTTTCCAAATATCCAAGCTTTTGTTGTTAGGTTAAAGTTATCTCTGCCCTCAGGCTCTACCACAGCACTGACTCCCTGATATTATTTTTGTTTCTTTCTTGCTTGACTATAGAACTCCAGTTCCAGGGGGATCTAATGTCCAGACTTCTTCAAACTCCTCAGAATACTCTTTTCTAAATGTATAGATCACACAGGATTTCGGTGGAGGGGAGTTACAATTTTAATATGAAAAAGGAATAACACGTTCAAATCAGATAGAGAATTAATTCAAATTCTTTGATCTTTTCCTTTCCAACAACTACTAGTACTTGCTACAGAAGATCTCAAACAAATACTAGCAGAGCTGGGGAGACGGCTCAGTGCTCAGGACCCATGTAAAAGTAGGGGTTTACCTCACCTGTCATCCCAGATCTTGGGATTGGAGGTGGGTGTCTGGGACAAGCAGGCTATCAAGACTAGTCTATTCAGTGAGAGACGCTGCCTCAAAATGTAAGGTGGACAGTAATGGAGAAAGACTCCTGACAGTAACCTCTGACCTCCACAAGAGAAGGCATCATACTGAGGAATCTAGAGAGATGGGTTATCAATTAAGAGAACTCACTGCTCTTCCAGAGGACCCAGGGTCAATTCTCAGGACCCACACAGTGGCTCACAAACTTCTATGAGTCCAGTTCTAGGAGATCTGACATCCTCTTCTGACCGCTGAGGTCACTGCATGCTCATTGTGCCTAGATGTACCTACATGCAGGCAAAACACCCATCCTCATAAATAAAATAAATAAGTAAATAAAACCAGAAAAGAATATCAATAAAATTTGTTTTTACAAATTAAAATCAATAAAAACTTTTTTTTTCAATTGAGGCAGGCTCTTACTACATAGCCCTGGCTGTCCTGAAACTCAGTATGTAGACCAGGCTGGCCTTGAACTCAGAGATCTGCTGCCTCTGCCTCCCAAGTGCTGGTATTAAAGGCGTGTCCAGCTAAAACTAAAACCTTAAAACAGAATACATACTGAGCTGAGGACTTGGTCAATTATAGTCAGCTACAAGACCAAGTCAGTATCTGAGAACTCCCTTTCTTCCAGCATGACCTTCTCTTAATGGGGAGTCTAGAAACATTGGTTAACTGAGAACAACAAAAACATTGCTTTTGTCAGGCATCCTGGTGAATACCTTTAATCTTAGCACTCTAGAGACAGAGACAAACTGATCTCTGTGAGTTCTAGGCCACCCAGAGCTACATAGAGAACCTGTCCAAAAACAAAACACAACCAAAGAGAAACAAGTTATATAGATACCATGTATTTAAATAGAAGCTTCTAAGCTTTTCATTCTAGGTTTTGTTGTTTTGAGACAAAGCCTGGTGTAGACCAGGCCGGCTTTGAACTCCTCCCCTTAAAAGTGCCCCAGCTGTAGGTGTAATCTGAATTTATGCTCTAAATTACCAAATTCAGCTTCAACTCTCAGGCACTCAATCTATTTTCCTCAGTTTGTGTGCCGATCCTGCTAAGCAGGTGGTTTGTAGCTTAGACATGACAACACCTACCAGCTGTTAAATTTGCACATGGCTCTAATTTAAATGCTTAATTGCTCTCAGAGCACTCAATTTGCAGCTCATAAACCCCACCCAGATGGCAATAGTGAGGGTTTTCTTTGAATTTATGTTGGAGAGAAGTAAAAGCTTAGGTTAACAATTGGTCCCCTAACACACTTGTGTTGAATTTGGAGCTCCAGAGCTGGGACTTACCCTGTTTGTTTATAGTGTCCAGGTTAGTCAGCAACAACAAATGACTATGTTGTTACAAACTACCTGTGTTTTCAGAATATTTATAGGACAAAAAGATTAAATACTTACTCTGTCAGCAGCAATGGGAGGTGGTAGCCCTGTGTCATAGCTGCCAGGAGTTCTTTCAAAGACCTCTACTCAGTAAAGCTGGGATTTTGTATTTGTTGAAATCAGGTGTCATCTATGTAGGCCTCCTCAAACTCAAAGCTTAATATGTAGCTGAGGATGAACTTGGCTTTCTACTTCTCCGGCCTCCACCGCCTGAGTGCTGAAGTTACACAGGTAAATCATCTCAAAGAGCTTATCAGATTCTTCTTTCAAAATTATTTAGATTTATTTATTTTTATTTTACATGCATGAGTGTTCTGCTCACATATGTATTTGTGCATCATGTGTATGTCTGGGGTCAGGGAGGTCAAAAGAGAGTATCAGATGTCCTGGAACTGGAGTTATGTGTTGTTAGCCACCATGTGTGTACTGGGATTCAGACCCTGTCCTCTGCAAAAAAAAAAAACAAAACAAAAAACAAAAAACAAGTGCTCTGAACCACTCGGCCACCTCGCCAGCTCCAGGATTCTTTTAAAGCTACATTTATTTATGTGTATATGTGCCTCTGTCTATACACACTGAAACAACTCAGAGAGTTTGCAGGTATCAGTCTCTCCCGCCGTGTGGGTCTTGGGAATTAAATTCAAATCATTAGGCTTGGTAGAACATGCCTTTAATGGCTGAACCATCTTTCTACTCCTGGGATTCTAGATTTACCCCTAAGAAAAGAATTTCAAGCCATATATGGTGGCCCATGCCTGTAATCCTAGCACTCAGGAGATGGAGGCAGGAGAATTCTGGTGATTAGAGGGCTAGCTTGGTCTGCAGAAGCCAGTGTGAGGCCAGCCTGGACCCTGTCTCATAAAATATAGCAGCGCCCTGCCCCTCCCATCCACCCCTCAAAAGAAAGAACGAACGAACAAGCTTAAAATCAGACATAATGGTTCAGATGCATAATGCCAGCACTTGCAACATACAAAGATGGAGGTCAGGCTGCAAGAAACCCTGTATCAAAACAACAACAACAACAACAACAACAACAACAACAACAACAACTAAATGAATAAGAATAGTGAGAGATTTCTGTGTTTGTAAGGCAACCTTTGAAAGGGTTTGCCGCCCTCTAGTGGCTATCGATAATTTATCAGCTCGGGTTTTGATGTTACGCCCCTAACAGAGGGCAAGATTTTCACTTAAAACCACTTTTCAAAGTTTTCTTTGAGTAAGAGAACTTTGGCAAGCTGGTGGTCAGATTCCCTCAAACACTTAGGGGCTGTCTGAACCTGTGCAAGCAAGTGTTGTGTGACTAGCCCGGGGCTCAGATCTCTGTCCACAAAAAGTTAACCACCTGCTGGGGGTGTGAGTAGGTGGTCCAGTTCTTGCTAGCACGTACCAGGCTCTGACGTCATGCCTAGTACTGGGGAAAAAAAAGGAATAAGATAACTGACTGAGTTAATCTCAGTATCACATAGTAAACATTATTTACATATCCGCCTAATTAATTAGAACAAATTACAATTAGGGTTGGGGAGGTGGTTCAATCCTTATAATCTTAGCACTTGAGAGTCTGAGGAGGAAAATCTGAGACATCGACGTCAGTGTGTGGGGCTACTTAGTGAGTTCTAGGAGAGCCCAGACAACAGAGTGAGAACCTAGTTGTTTTCTAATGAGATTGAGTGAAGGGCATGCCCTTTTGGAAGTTAGGGACGGAAAACCATGATCGGAATATATTGTATGAACAAAATTTATGTTCAATAAAAACTATCTTAAATAAATTACAATATGGGCTGGAGAGGTGACTTGGAGGTAAAATTACTGACTTCTCAAGAATTCTTTGTGCTTGTTCCTGGGAGTCTTGTGTTGAACTTGTGTTTATTTTGTAGCAAAAATAAGATAAATCTTTAAAAAAAATAGATCAGTTTATTTTGTTCTATGTAGACACAAGCTTTTTGCTTGCACATATAAGCACCATGTTTGTGCCTGGTGCCCACGGAGGTCAGGAGAAAGTGTCAGATCTCTTGATATTGGCGTTACTAACGATTGTGAACCAAAATGTGGATGCTGGGAGTCAAGTCCTCTTAGTTTCAAGCTTTCTCTCCACCCTGGAGTGAGAATTTTGGTTTCTTTAAAAACCCAGTTATCTCATATGAATATGTTTTTGTTTGAATCCTAGGTATAGGATATGGGGCTGCTTCCATTTGTCCACAGCAACCATGATTGTCTCGTGCTCTAGGAGCAGTGGCATGATCTTTGCCAGCTGCAGACAGTTTAATCCTGGGGATCCTGGAGAGGAGAGAGAGAGAGAGAGAGAGAGAGAGAGAGAGAGCGCTGCTCTGAAGACAAAGGCAGCTGCTGCTGGTCCTTGCTGCTCCTGGCTGCTGGTGTTGCAGCTTGTCAAGTGTTTGTTGGCAAAGAGAAAGGAGAAGAAGTGGGAGCTATTCTGCTATTCTGATGATGAAAATCGGACTGGCTCCAAGGAACCCACCACCCCTAATCAGCTGGAAGCAGCCAAAAGAGATCTATGTTCCCTTCCCCCCAACCTTCCTTTTCCCCTACTTAGTATTGGGGAGAGCAGTTGGAAGGATTTAGGTGGAACAAGGGTTGGAGGGAAGGCTGACCTATAAGAACCCAATAAAACAGCAAAACAAATACTCCACCACCACCCGCCTCCCAGTTTTTTAAAATTACAATAAAGATCATTATTGTATTTAGGTTATACTGACAAAAATTGACACATTTTTACTAACTTAGAAATTAACCTTCTTTAGGCTTAATATCATCTAATTGTAAATAATTATGTGATAGATATTTAAAAGGTTTTTTATACAACAGATTAATATAAGAAAATTGAAACGACAGAATTTTTAATTTATTATTTTAGGTGGTGGGATACCACAGTTAACATATGCAACAAGGAGACAACCTTATGAAATCTCTCTCCTTTCACCTGTGTGGGTTCAAGGAATTGAACTCAGGTCACCAGGCTTGTATGGTGAGTGGTTTTATCCACTGAGCCATCTCACTGGCACATGCTATTTATTTTTAATCTATGTATGGGTTTGTTTGTCCATTTTGAGACCTGTCTCAGGTAACCCAGGCTGGCCTTGAATTTGCTATTTGGCTGTGGAGGACTTTGAACTTCCAATCTTCCCGCTCTTAGTCCCAGGGGCTGAGATTTGAAGAATGCACCACTGTGTCCAGTTTATGGGTGCTAAAGATTGGTAACAAGAGCCGGGCAGTGGTGGCGCACACCTTTAATCCCAGCACTTGGGAAGCAGAGGCAGGCAGATTTCTGAGTTTTAAACCAGCCTGGTCTACAGAGTGAGTTCCAGGACAGCCAGGGCACCACAGAGAAACCCTGTCTCAAAAAACAAAACAACAACAACAAAGATTGCTAACAAGATATCATAGTTTTTGTCAACTTGACACAAACCTAGACATAACTGTTAAGAGGAAATCTCACCAGCGAAATTGCCTCCATCAGATTGACCTGTGGCCATAGCTCTGGCTGTGGGAAACTCTTCTGATTGCTGATTGATGTAGGAGCCCCCACCCACAACTGTGGACAGTACCATCCCTGGGCAGGTCAGCACACAGACCTTGTGTAGGAAATGTATCTGAGCGAACCAGAGGAAGCAAGCCAGTAAGAAGTGATCCTCCATGGTCTCTGTTCAGTGGTGGTGCATGCCTTTAATCCCAGCACTTGGGAGGCAGAGGCAGGCAGATTTCTGAGTTCGAGGCCAGACTGGTCTACAGAGTGAGTTCCAGGACAGCCAGGGCTACACAGAGAAATCCTGTCTCAAAAAAAAAAAAAATTATTTATTTTATGTATATGCATACACTATTGCTGTCTTCAGACATACTGGAAGAGGGCGTCAGATCCCATTACAGATGGTTGGGAGCCCCCATGTGGTTGCTGGGAATTGAACTCGGGACCTCTGGAAGAGCAGTCAGTGCTCTTGACCTCTGAGCCATCTGTCCAGCCCCCTAGTAAAAATGTTTTATAAACCTTTAATATGTTAGGTTTTCCTGCCATGGTCTACCTTCCTTCTTGTAATGTTCCCATCTCCCAAATAATTCTATTTTAGTTTGCATACATTAAGTCTTTTAAAGTTTAACAATTTCAGAGGTACATGGAGTGTACCCACCATAGCAACAGCACATAGAGTGGCTCTGCCTTTTCAAAGAGCTCCTGTGCTTTGTCTCTACTCTGTTCCTATCCTTAACTCCCAGAAGCAACTCATGTTTTCCTGTTTTGTTTTGTTTTTATAGTTTTGTCTTTTTGTTTATATCTGTATGTGTATGTCATAAGTACATTACCCAAAGAGGCCAGAGGAGGGTGTGGGTCCCCTGGAGCTGTATGCACAGCCACCTGATGTGGATGCTGGGAACTGAACTTGGGTCCTCTGGAAGAACAGCAGCCATCTTAACTGTGAGTCATCTCTCCAGTTTTGTCATCTTTCTGGAATATCTAATTAGAATCATACAGTGTGCCGCCATTTTACACTGCTTTCACTGAGTGATCACACTTAAAGTTTCTCCGTGTCTTTTCATGGCTTGTTGGCTCATTCCTTTACATCTCCAGATACTTGCCACTGGGTGAAGTCATAGGGATATTTTGTTTTGTTTTGTTTTGGAGACAGGGTTTCTCTGTACAGCCCTGGCTGTCCTGGAACTCACTCTGTAGACCAGGCTGGCCTTGAACTCAGAAATCCGCCTGCCTCTGCCTCCCGAGTGCTGGGGCAATATTTTAATAATTGGAAAGGCAAAGGCAAAGAGGAAATTATCCTTCTCTCCAGTGAAAAGTCCAGTGAAAAGTCATTAGGCTGCGGCACATGAGTGAAATGTGGTTCTGCCCTTGCAGCCTGCTAAGAATCTTATGCACACAAAGGTGTAAGCAAACTGCCATGGAAAGTCTCAGGAGACCACGGGTCTCTACTCGGGAACATGATGAGTTGGTGTCTAGGACCTGGAAGATCCAGTAGGTATTTCAGGTGGGAAGAGAAGAGGAAGGTGGTTGGACAATGAACCAGCCAGTAAGCACTGCAACACAACAACAGGCTGCCTTGTGTCCTAAATAACAAGTGAATTTTTCATCATCTTCAGATGACTCCAGCGCTGGATCTGCACAAGGAAGAAGGACATGGCAGCTTCAGTTTACTCTGGAGAGACTAGTGCAGCTCTCGTGAGCACCTACAACTGTCACTGCTGCACTGGGCTCAGCATGTGTATGTAAAGCTGTGAGTGGTACTTCAGCAGTCTCTGGGCTGGCAGCTGCCACTGCTAATAGCGTGGGGGAGGGGCTGATTGAAGAGACAAGCTGTCACAGGCTGGTAGCCATCAAGATTCAACCAGCCAGGTGTGGTGGCACATGCCTTTAATCCCAGCACTCCGGAGGTGAAGGCAGGCAGATATCCAAGTTCTTGGCTACTCTGGTCTACAGAGCTGAGTTTCAGGACAGCCAGGGCTGCACCAAACAAAAACCTGCTGGGCTGCCTCAGAGTGAAGCTATCTCAGATAGTGCCCAGCTGCATAAACTTGTTGGGTTTTATATGGACATATGACAGAGACTGGAACTGCCAGGTGGCTAGCATGGGAACTTTTTTCAGAAGACGATGTGCTGACAGCTGCAGTCGGGAGTGTTCAGTAGTCTTTAAGGGCTTCTGAGAGACATCTCACCTTCTGAGAGGTTTCCTAGCAAAACCCAGCCCAGGTGTGGGTGGAGCCACTACCCTAAAACACTGCCATCATCACTGCTGTTCCCGGGTGGGGGTGGGGCACTTCGTGATCCAACAGTCTTCACGCCTGCACAGCAAACGTTCTTACCCACAAGCCCATCTTCTCTGCTCTGGAGAGGTTTTTAGTTGTTCCAAGCCATTGGGCTCAGTGTGTTGTTATGGGAATCTAGAGGGTAGAGGCCAAGGATGCTGCTAAAATTCCCAGCATGCACCAAGTAGCCCTCATAACTATGTGGCCTTAACATGCTCAGGTGAAGAAAGTCTGGTGTAGGTTTAAACTGGGATCTCCACCTTCACACACTTGAGAGTTCATGCCAGATGTTTAAAAAAATAAATAAATAAAGGATCATTTAGCCAGCCTGTATTGTTTCTTAGAAATACACAATCCAGCCGGGCAGTGGTGGCACACGCCTTTAATCCCAGCACTCGGGAGGCAGAGGCAGGTGGATTTCTGAGTTTGAGGCCAGCCTGGTCTACAGAGTGAGTTCCAGGACAGCCAGGGCTACACAGAGAAACCCTGTATCGAACCCCCCACCCCCCACCCCCCAAAAAAAGAAAGACACAATCCAGACTTTCACGTTCATCATCAAGTAGACTTCATGACTAGTCCAGTACCTTTGAATTGCCCTGTGAATATGAGATAGCTTATTTACCAGAGTTTCTCTCAAATGATGAAGATAATTGTGTCCTTCCTAAAGCTCCTGAGGCTGTGATTCGTTCACAGGCCAACAAAATTGAGTCTCAGTCTGAAAGTGTGAAGGTCGTTGACAAGTAGCCTCTCTTTCCTTGTTTTATCCGAGTCCTGATATGGGAATCACCCCCACTTTTCCAAGTCTGTGGCTTGTGCAGAAGATCAGGCTAGCAGGACCCGAGAGGGTGGATCTAGTCTTGATTCTGCAACTGACACGCTGTTTGAACAGGAGTCACTCTCTGGTTCCCAGGCATCAGTTTTTCTTATAGAGAAAGTAAAGATTACCATTAGCTAGAGGCAAGGACCATGGTTGCTAAACCTCTTCATATACCTCAGCAAGCTTCAGCCTCAGTATCCCTGTAAGCCCTGGGATGACAGTTCTGTGGAAATGGAGACCTGCTTATATTACTGCATCTGCATGATCATATCTGTATTGATTTCTTATTAATTAGATCATAAGTATTACTTTCATGCCGGTTATAAACAAAGTACTATGCCTGGTGTTCGGAGGGCTTTCATTCCAGTGAGGACACAGTCACACACAAAAAAATCCCAATACAAGGTAGAAAATGGTAACATCATTCAAGGGATAGAGTAGTAGGTGGCATTAGCAGAGGTAATATATCTTTTTTTTTTTTTTAATAGTTGGTTTCATGTATTCCAAGCTGATCTCCGGTTTACCAGGTAGCCAAGGGTGACTTTGAACTTCTGATCCCCCTCTATCCCCCACTCCTGTCTCTGCATCCCGAGTGCTGGGGTTCTCTAGACATGTGTCATCACCACATTTGGCTTATGCAGTGCTGGGGACTGAATCTGAGGCCTCCTGAATGGTAGTCACTCTGCCACCAGAACTATATCCTCAGCTCACACCATTCATTGATTTTGTTTTTTAATTATTGTTGTGGGGCTTAGTGGCTCCCATTTGTAATTCCAGAGGCTGGGGGAGGAAGATTATGTCAAAATTTAAGGGCAACTTGAGCAATAAAGAAAGACCCTTTGTGAAAAAGAGAGGAGGAAAACAATTATTGCAATTCTGTTATATGCCACTTTACTAAACAGCAAGGTGCCAAAAACAAACGAGAGGCTGGAGGATTGGCTCTTCGGTTAAAAGCACTGGCTGCTCTTCCAGAGGATCCAGGTCTGATGGCTAGGACCATGTGGCAGCTCACAGCCACCTGTAGCTTCAGTCCCAGGGAATCCAAAGTCCTCTCCTTACCTACTCAGGCACCAGGAACACATGTAGTGCACATACAAGACAGCAAGCAAAAACCACTCATACACATAAAATAAATCTAAGAAAACAATAGAGGCAAATGAGACCAAAGAGCTTTCGAGCATCAGGGAAGGCAGACCCATAAGGAGGAAGCCTCAAAGCAATGTAATCATGAAAATGTAGCTCGGCAGGGGGTGTGCTGAAATCCCAGCACTTGGACGGTTGATGTAGGAAAAGCAGGAGTTCAAACTATGGCTGCACAGTGAGTTCAAGGGTTACATGAGACCCTGTCTCAAATGAATAATACAAACCACAAAGCCAAATGCAGTTGTGTGCAATACTCTTAAAGGTCAAATATGGGGGTGGGGGCAGGTGGGGAGGGTGGGAGGGACAGAGGAAAGCAGGAGAAATGCTCCTATATCAGACCTGTATCTCATTAGTCTCAACTCAGTGTTCTCCAGGCTGCCCTTATGTTCCAATCCCAGTCATTTTTCTTCCCATCTATTATAGTGTGCATTTATGTGTGAATATGGCACATGCCATCACCCATGTGTGGAAGTCAGAAAATAACTTCCAGGAGTCTCAGTTCACTGAGTTCTGAGAATTTAACGCAGCACTTACTTAAAGGAGAAGAGATGGCTTCTTCTAAGCATGCTCTGTTATGCAAACCCTATGTGTTTTATTATGTTTTTAAAAATATTCTAGCTCTAGTCTTCTTGCTCTCCCTCTGTTCTCTCAGCCTGCTCCCCCCTCCATTCCCCTCCCCCCTCTTTCTACATGCTCATGGCCAGCCTCTACTCTCTTGCCTTGGGGCTTGCAGCTTTGCCTCTTTTAGAAGAATGGGTTTTCTTTCTACATTCCAAAGTCAAAAAAATCCCTGGGGAAAAAATGCTGAGCTTGTGGTTAGATCTTGCCTAGACAGGTCTGTCCTGTGTTGGGGTCAGGGCATGAAGCAGTCAGGTTGGTCTGCTTGGCTCATGTTTCCAGCTGAAAACTTGTGAAGTGTGACTAAAGAGCAGAGTTTGTGACAGGAAAAACATGCTCCAGAAGAAAAGGTAGTCTTTCCCTGAAGAAGAAAGGGGTCCTGGGACTACATTTGTGAGGTATCTAGCAGAATAGCCCGAGTGAATGGTCATGTCCTTAGTGAAAGTGATGTGACTTGGGGGTGGGGAGAGGCAGAAGTCCTGAGAAAGATTTAAGTGTATCAAAAGCAACTCCCAAACCCTGTAGTTGTTTTTAGCTCTGGAAATCTTTTTTAAAAAAGATTTTCTAAGGGCAGTGGTGTTGCCTGCCTTAAGCTGGGAGACAGAGACAGGCAGATGTCTCTGAGTTCAAGGCCAGACTGGTCTATAGAGGTACTTCCAGAACAGCCTGGGCTACACAAACAAATCTGTAAAAAATAAATCCAAGTTTTTCCTTCCCAGCCCCTGCTCCTGGAATGATGACTGAACTAATTATCAATAAATGCCTAGGCCATAAGCTTTGGCTTGTTCTCTGATATAAATGAATTCTTTTTAAAAAAGATTTATTTTTATTTATATGAGTACACTGTAGCTGTCCTTAGACGCACCAGAAGAGGGCATCAGCTCCCATTACAGATGGTTGTGAGCCACCATGTGGTTGCTGGGAATTGTACTCAGGACCCCTGGAAGATCAGTCAGTGCTCTTAACTGCTGAGCCATCTCTCTAGCCCAAAATGAATTATTCTTAATATAAATATAATCAGTGAATTAATCCATCAGCTGTATTTCCTTACTTTATGCTAGTCCCCAATAACTGCACAGAGAAACCAAGATTTATTTAAGAGTTTGTTAACAGTTAATATTAGCCTGGGGCTAGCTAAATGGCACCTGCCTTCTCTAAGGTTCCAAGAAATTCCTTTTCCCAAAGTCAGGCATGTACCTCAATAGCTGAGCAAATTAAATGATCTACCTTTACTTTCTGTGCTAATCTGGCTACCTCCTAGCCTCATCCCATAATACCTGCATATTGTTATTGATCTGGTTCTTTCAATCCCTTCTTCATGGCTCCAATTCCTCCATCCTGCCAGCTTATCTGAATCTCCCTCTCTTCCTCTGCTGGCGGATGTCCCACCCGATTCTCTATTCTGCCCAGTCATTGGGTAGTCAGCCTTTATTGACAAGGCAGAGAATAAATGGTATGAAATGTTTACACAAACTCGAGACAGGAGATTCTTGGTATAAGCATTACAACGCCATGGATTGAGACCAAATATGAGGGCAGAGAAATCAGTATTTGAATAACACAAGGGTAAACTTTACACAGTGCCCCAAAACATCATGCCTGCACTCTGGCTTGCTTTTAATTTATCCCTCTTATTCCATCCTGGGCCCCACTACGTGGCTGGTTTCTTCTCTTGTCTTCTTGTACCCTCAGAGTTCCTGGGGCAAATTTCTCCTTTATTTTAACCTTGAGTGCAGCTACCTGCTGATTTAGGTCAGTCTCCTCAGCGGTGCTTCTGACCATTTCCCAGAATTCTCTCCATCCCCGCAGATGTTCCACCTTCCATTTCCTGCCTCAGCTCGTTGGCCATAAGCTTTTTTATTGACAGGTGATGCTTACCAAAATTCTCTCTTCATTTTCCCCTTTTAGTCCAATAAAAGGCTCTTTCTTTTACATACGATAACCCCAAGTTCCGCTATCTTCTGGTTTACCTCTGTCCCACCATTCCAGCTTGAATCTCCCACCTCCGACAATTTCCCAGAATCCTCTCTCTTCCTGCCCCACCTATTTCCTGCCTCAGCTCATTGGCCATAGGCTTTTTTATTTACAGGTGATGCTTATAAGAGGTTCTTTCTATAGCAATCTTGTCTTGGGAAACAAAATTATCGATGTGTGTGTGTGTGTGTGTGTGTGTGTGAGAGAGAGAGAGAGAGAGAGAGAGTGTATGGCACTTCTGTGGGTGCCTAATGAAACTAAAAGAGGGCCTTGGATGCCCTGGAGCTGGAAAGTTACCTGATTTGTGTGCTGGGACCCAAACTCAGTCTCTAGTTTCAGGTCCTAGAAATTCTATCACAATCCATCCTCCTTTTCCTCCCCAAAGTCGTCATGAGGAATGCCCCTGATAGCATCACAAACCACGTACTTTCTGAACTGCATTTCTCAGAGACCTCTTAATGTTCAAACAGTTGGGAAGGTAATGTACCTATTCTAGCATTTCCTTCTGTAGAAGCCCTAATGAGGGATATCACATCAAATGTCACACTAGGTGAGGCCTTCTGGGGTAGGCTCATAACCCCAGCTATTAATTCTTGGGAATCCAAGGCAGGAAGATTAACAGTTAATATTAGCCTGGGGCTAGCTAAATGGCACCTGCCGTCTGTAAGGTCCCAAGAAATTCCTTTTTCCTAAGTCAGACATGTAGCAAAATCCATCATTCTTTCCGGGACTTGAGGTAGTTTGTACTTGCTAGAAGGCGTCATATGCCTCTTCCATCCTAACCTGCTTTTTAGCCTGTGGTGCCTATTAGCATCTCAAGATCTAGGTACCTGCCCCTCATGGCTGCTGCACCTGGTTCTCCTGATCTCCCCTCTCTTTTCCCCTCCTCCTCTCCCCACATGACCCAGCTCAGTCTGGTCATGTCCACTCTGGACACTCCCAGATGTCTCTGACTCTGGTTAAGCATCCCCATATACCGGTAATAAACTTTCTCTTCCACCATACCTAGCAGCAGCCATGTTCCTTTCCTTTTTATTTATTTTACTCAATGACAATAAAAATGAAAAAATCACTGGTACTCAAGTTTGCTCTGTATTTGGGATCTGTTCGAGATTCTTCTCTGATGGATTCACAATATTGGTTGTGTTCATATTAAAGACTCCCTCTTCAAAGGACCACTCCTCACCCACCCAGACACACTCACCTCTGATGTCATGCCTGATTAAATTCGCTTTGTCCCGTTTATCATTAGCTGATACCCATCTGTCTCTTCGTCTGTGCACCATGAAGGCAAGGAGTTGGTTGCTCGTCAAGCCCTGAACCCAGAGCAGCATCTGTGCTATAAGGAACAGTGAAGGCTCAGTGGTCTGCACACTCATCCAGGGCGAGATGGAGAGAAATCATGATGTTCTTTATGGAATCTTGAGATATGCCATTTCATTTTATGGGACAGAAGCAATTTTCTTCCAGAAAAAAAAATATCTATATACACATACTTTTGGTGGGGCTCTGAGCCTGGTCTAAACTGTAATTCAGACATCAGCATCAAGGTGATCAAGTCCAATCATGATCTAGGATCAGCTTTGGCTATTAGGATATATTTTATTTACACACACACACACACACACACACACAAGTATACAAAATAGATTAAACTGATGCTCATCAAATTTGAAACAGTGATTACCTCTGGAAACCAAGAGGGATAAGGTTCAAAAGGGAAAATGGCATCCGTCCGTTTTTTGTGTGTGTGTCTTATCCGCCTAGGCCCATCCCCCAAAGCAGGGTCTCAGATGGCCAAGGGTAGCTCTTAAATGGATTGTTTTACTTCTGTGTCTCTAGTCCTCCAGTTACTGCCTTGCAGCTCCACATCTGGGGGTTGTTTGCTTGTATGTGATTACATTGTGTGTGTGTGCGCGCGCGCACACCTGTGGGGACATCCTTGTGCCACAGTGCATTTGTGGGAGTCAGAGCAGCTGACAGGAGCTGGTTCTCTCCTTCTACTATGTAGGTTCCAGGGATTGAGCTTGCTTGGCAGCAGGTGCTTTTACCTGATGAGCCATTTGCCTGGCCCATTTCTGGGTTTTGATAGACTGGTTGGTCTTGTTTTGTTGGAGACAGGTCTCACTATGTGGACATGGCTGTCCTTGAAGTGATCTCTTCCTGCTGCTTCCTAAATGCTGGGGTTAGATTATGTAGCATATCTGAATTTTTTTTCTTTTATTTTTTTCATTTTTATTTTTTCATTTAACTTTTTAAAAGATTTATTTATTTATTTAATGTATAGGAGTACACTGTAGCTGTCATCAGACACACCAGAAGGGGGCATCAGATCCCATTATAGATGGTTGTGAGCCACCATGTGGTTGCTGGGAATTGAACTCAGGACCTTTGGAAAAGCAGTCGGTGCTCTTAACCACTGAGCCATCTCTCCAGCCCTTTAATTTTTATTTTATTATTATTATTATTGTTGTTGTTTTATTTTTGCACCGAGGCTTAAACCTAGGGTCTCATGAATTCAAGACAAGCCCTCTGCCACTGAACTATATCCCCAACCCCATTTTCATAGATTGCCGTTGCTATTGTTTTTAGTTTTTATGTGTTTTGCCTGCATGTATGTCTGGGTACCACTTACACTCCTAGTTCCTGTGGAGGCCAGAAGAGAGCATCAGATCCTCTGGAACCAGAGTTACAGACGGTTGTGAGCTGCTGTGTGGGTGCTGGGAATCAAATTCGGGTCTTTCGGAGGAGAAGCTACTGCTTTTGAGTTCTGAGCCATCTCTCCAACTCTAACTTCAATGTTTTCCACAGGGCAGAAGTCAGATGGAGGCAGAGAGCGGGGCAAACAGGAGATGGAGAAATGTACTTAGAAGTGGCATGACTATGAGAAAAGACTGGAGGCAAATAAGACCAACCGAAACAGGAATTAATTTTAATTAATTTTTCTGGGCAGTGGTGGTGCATACCTTTAATCTTAGCACTTGGGAGTCAGAGGTAGGCTGATCTCTCTGAGTTTGAGGCTAGCCTGGTGTATAGAGTGAGCTCCAGGCCAGCCAGGGCTATGCAAAGAGACCTTATCTTAAAAAAGGCAGAAGGGGAATTAACTTTGAATAGTCCTCTGACTTCATGTGCACACTTCGAGGAGATGTTCACATCAATAAAATAAACAGGCAGAATAATGTAACCATCTTTTTCTGCAATACCAAACTCATATTTGTGTACCTTTTGTTCCTAAACCTAAAATTTTGTGCTTTCTCTTTTTAGACTATTTCTTTTTAATAGCATGCTTAAATTCTGAAGTGTCTGGAGAAGAATAATGTGAATGTGACCTTGTTCTACATCTGCAGTTTCCAGAATAATTTCAGATTCTGAATTGTTTATTCGCTGTTTCTAACCAGCAGGGTGATCGATCCAGCCCTCGGAAAGAACAGAAGCTAATGTCTCTTTCTATTAGTATAGCATTTTTACATGCTATATTTAGCATTTTTTAATATGCTTTGTAGAGTAAATTAGCTTCGGAATCCACAAAATTTTTGGTTAAACTTACTTGATCACAGAAGTCTTTCATGGAACTAGTAGATGCTTGTGCCTCTGTTGTTGTTGTTGTTGTTGTTTTGTGGGATTTTTTGTCTTTTTTTTTTTTTTTTTTTTTTTTTTGAGACAAGGTTTCCCTGTGTAACTCTGGCTGTCCTGGAACTCTGTCTGTAGACCAGGCTGGCTTCAAAGTCACAGAGATCCACCTCCCTCTGCCTTTTAAGTGCTGGGATTAAAGATAGTGCCACCAATGCTTGGCTACTTGTACCACTTTTTAGGCTGTGTTTTGTTCTGTAGTGCTGGATGGAACCCAGAGCCTGTGTGTGCAAGTCATGTGTTATTTCTGAGTCATTCCTCTATCCCTGTACCTCTTCCTAGCACTTGAACTTGAGCAATCGCTGAGGCGAACCATGTCCGAGCCACAGACAGGTGTTTTCTCAGTTTAGTCCATGACTGTATGATTCCTTCAGTTCCACCATGATTGATAAGTAGCATAAAAACTACTTTGTTGGATAAAATAAATGGACTTGAAGAAACCCCTTGCAGATATGCCTTATGGTACTTACCTAGCATAGAAAAGCCTTGGGCTTCACAGCCAACACCAGAAAGGAGGAAAAGAAAGAAGGTGAGGAGAGGCAGGAAGGAGAGAGGAAGAGGGAGGAGGGAGATGAAGAAGGTGAGGGGAGGCAGGAAGGAGAGGAGGAGGGAGGAGGGAGATGAAGAAGGTGAGGGGAGGCAGGAAGGAGAGGAGGAGGAAGGAGGGAGATGGGAGAGAAAGCAGAGTTAGGGTAAGTTATGTGTAAGAGGACCACAGAAAACAGCCGAGGTTCATGGAGCAGTAATGAGCAGGACCCAACTGTCCCAGACCCGGAAGGAGAAAGTTGAAGGTGACCTTAGGAGAAGCCCGAGCGTTTGCTCAACAGTCTCAGTGGAAGAAGCTGGGGAAAGAACAGTCTCACTCTTGGCCTGCTGTGGGGTTGGATTTCAAACATCTAAGTTGGGAAGCTGCATGTATGTCATTCACAGCACTCATCCCAGCCCAAGGAGGCAGAAGCAGAAGGGACTCAAAGTTATGCTCCACCACATAATCATTTCAAAGTCAACCCGGGATACACAGGACCCTGACTCAAAATGCAAAAATCTTATAAAATGAAACAAATCCAGAAACAGCAGAAGGAAAACTTTCCAAACCTTTAGAAGCAGTCTCTCTTGCCGTTTGCATTGTTGGTTGGTTGGTTTGAGAGGCAGAGTCTCATGTGGTTATGGGGCCTTGAGTTTACTGTGTAGAAGAGACTGACTTTGAACCTGCAACCCTCTTGTCTTTCCGGTGTGTTTTTGTTGAGATAAGATCCTGTCACCTAGAACTCACTCTGGAGTTGACTTGCAACAGCCATCTTCCCTCAGTCTCCCAGGTGCTGGGATTACAGGTGTGCCATCATGTCTAGCTAAAGATGACCTTGAACTCCTGATTTTCCTGCTTCTGGGTACAAAGTGCTAGAATTATATAGGCTTGGCTCTGTTTTTGTTTTGTTTTGTTTTTAAAATGTAACCTGACTGTTCTTGGTGATCTAGTGATTAGGATTCCATCCCCTCTCTACTCTGTGGTCCACATTTGATTTTGATCAGGGAAGCCTCTCTTCTCTCTGAATCTCAGGCACCTTCTGAACTCTCACACACAAATAAATGCATAAGAAAAAATCCACTAGGGGCTGGAGAGATGACTTAGCAATTGAGAACACTTAATGCTTTTTTTTTTTTATTAAAAATATTTCATGTATATGGGTACTTTGCCTGACTGTGTACCACATGAGTGTTTGCTATCTGTTGAGACCAGAAAAGGGTGTCAGATCCCCTAGGGTTGACGTTACAAATGTCTATGAGCTGTCATGTGGGTGCTGGGGATCCAACCCCGGCCCTCTGGAAGCATCGCAAATTCTCTTAACAGCTGAACCGTCTCTCTGGCACTGTGAATGCTTGCACCACTGTGAATGCTTGCTGCTCTTGCAGAGGTCCTGAAAACCCACATCAGGTAGCTCACAACTACCTGTAACTTCAACTTCGTTGACACTGGCACTCTCTTCTTTCCTCTGAGGGAGCCTGCACACATGTGCATGCACACACACAAATAATAAAATAAATCTTTTAAAATTTCAGTAAAGTGAAGCTGACAAATGCAAGTTATATACACTAATATTTCAGGGTACGGATGGTGTTTTTGCTACCTGCATGCTGGGGTTACAGGCATCTGCCATCACATCTGGTTCAAGGTGATGTCATCACATATAGCTCAAGGTGATGTCACCACGTCCAGCTCAAGGTGATGTTTTTCACTGTGAGCTCCTCACCTATCCTTCCGTGTTACTCAGAGAATTTGGTCATAAATTCTGATGAAAGCTTGATCAATGACCTTTTTGGATCTGTAGCTATCTCCAAACATACAATTCACAGCATACAAAGGTGTGAGTTGTTGCTTGCACAGACAACTGAGGAAACTCCTTGTAGCTGTGAGGGTGGGAAGTCCTAGTGAGATCACAAGATTGTGGCGTATCATCAGTCTGGATTTCCTAGACTCTTCGCCTCTGCTTGCCCTGCTATCCTAGCTGTGGTAATATGTTTTTCTATGCACATTGTCTTTTTAAAAAAAATATCGGCTGGGCAGTGGTAGTGCACGCCTTTAATCCCAGCACTTGGGAGGCAGAGACAGGTGGATTTCTGAGTTCGAGGCCAGCCTGATCTACAGAGTGAGTTCCAAGACAGCCAGGGCTACACAGAGAAACCCTGTCTCGAAAACAACAACAACAACAACAACAAAAATAAAATTAAAATTAAAAAATATCAATGATGAATCATATGGGAAAATGTTTTGTTTTGTTTTTGCTTAAAATTCAGTGGGTGCTAATATCTTCTGCCCAGAGTCTCTGCCTGAGTGAAACAGGTTACACAGGTCTTGTATTTCTTTGCCTTTGGGAGTTTTATGACCCTGTAACAGCTTTTAATGTTTTCCTAAATAGCTCTCCCCTTCCACAGCAAGTTAACAATGATTACCTGTGGGCTGACGGGCCCTTGGCTCTATGCCAAACACAGAAACAAGAAAGCATATTTTTAGGAGAGACCAAGAATACAAATTACCTTCTCTCCTGTTCCCCTCCCTCCCTTGAGAAAAGAATGTCATCTGGCAGGTTCAATTGTTCCTTAACCCCGAAAAGCCATTTGAGCCTAGTAATTCCCAAAAATGTCACTGCTCTTTCTAGTCAGTATAAATATCAATCTGTTTTCTCAAGTAGAATATGTGTCTTCAAATTAAAAATCCTCTAGAAAATTGAGGCTGAGGGCATAGCTCCATGGTAGAACACTTGCCTAGCTCATACAAAGCTATGGGCTCAAAAGAGGAGGGAGAGGAGGGGGAGGAAGAGGAGGAGGAGGGAGAGAAGGGAGGGGGAGGAGGAGACACAGACAGGGAGTGGAGGCACACACTTCTAATCTAGTACTTATGGCTGGAGGGTGTTTAAGAGCACGGGGTGCGCTAGAGGACTGTGGTTAGATTCCCAGCACCCACATGGCAGCTCACAATGGTTCTACAGTGCCAGAGGATCCAACTTCTTCTTCTGGCCTCCTCAGGCACCACTGCATGTGGTAAACAGACACAAAGGCAGGCAAGACACCCATACACATTTAAAACCCAAACCAAAAGAACAACAAAGACCCTTCACACGTGAAATCACTCTGTGGGTGACATTAAACTCAAACAAGGTACCTATCCCTCTCTTGCATGAAGTCAACATCAATGCTAAGAAAGCTTGTAAACACCTTTAGTTTCTTTCATGAAATCTGAATGTCCTCTGGCCTCTAGCTTGTAAATACGGATGAGGTCACATTCTTATGGACTGTCATGAGCCTTACCTATCCATGACTTTATTCCCTACCATATCTTCCCTCTGAATCTCACACAAGAGTTTCTAGATGTTTCCAAAAAGTGTGCCATGTGTACTCAGGAATAAGTTCCTAGTTCTGACCCTTTAGATTTCTCTGGGACCCTGCCTATCATTTGGAGGCACAAAGGGCTTCATGTGGGCTCTTGTCTCCCTGTAGATGGCCTCAAATCACTCTTCCCTCTCCAAGAATGAAGCAGGGCTGGAGTGACAGCTTGGTGGTTAGGAGCATTGGCTTCTCTTCCATAGGGCCTGAGTTTAATTCCCAGCATCCACATGGTGGTTCACATCTGCCAGTTATTTCAGTCTTAGGGGATCCTAATGTCTTCTTCTGGTACCAGGCACACACATGATATATAGACATGCATGCAGACAAAATGCCTATAGATGCTAAAAGTTTCAAAAAATTTGTTATATAAAAAAAAATGATCTAGGTGGCTGTGTGTCATGTTGTCCTGAACTCTGCCATTTTCTGCCCTGGGAAGGCCCAGGAGTAAGATTAGGGTCGTGGCGGGGAGATGACTAGGCTAAGATCTAGCCAAGAGGAGCCCTGCAGGAAGGCCTTGGGCCTGACTCCTATTATGACAAGAGAATAAAGGAAACTTTTATATTTTCTTTGGCTTCTAGCACAGCTCATGAGAGTGAAGGACAAAGTAGATGTGGTATTAAGTTCTGGATCAAAGCCAGGGCTCGTTGGCTTGGCTTCATCCCCTGGGTATAGCTATTTCGAGGTCTTATCAGGGCCATGTAGCTAGACAGTGGGCCTCACAGACTACACTCAACACAGCTGACTTTGTATGACTTGTGAGAGAGACTCCCTTGGGAGAAAGAGTTTGGGTACCTTTTCCATCATTTTACTTTACATTTCTAACATTAACCTCAGAAAGTCTCTCTGGACAGTTGAACACATGATCACAACTCCTTCCACCACAAGGCAAGTAAGCCAAGAATATAAAAATGAGTTTTGTTTAAAAACAAAACCGAATGCTGGAGACATGGTCTCATGTATCCGAGGCTGGCCTGAGAACTGCGGTTGGGGCAGACAGTAGTCGGACATCTCTTGACCCTTCTTCCTCTTCTTCCTGAGTGCTGAGATTACAGTGTGCTACTGTGCCAGGTTTTCTTTGGTGCTGGGGATGAACCCATAGCTTTGCGAATGCTATCCAAGCATTCTGCCCACGAAGCTATATACCTAGTTCTCAAATCAATTATGCGTCTATGTGTGACACATATACACATGTTCATATGGCTGTGTACAGGTGTTTGAGAGTGTGTAGGTCAGAGGGCAGCCTTGGGTCTCTGCTTCCTTTTGTTGTTTACTTTGTCTTAAATGCAGGGTCTCTCAGTGAACCTGGAGCTCACTGACTGGCTAGGCTGGCTCGCCAATGGGCTCCAGATATTTACCTGAGTCTTTCCTCCCACTTTTGACACCAGGGCTAAAGTTGCAGACATGGACTGTTGTAGCCAACTCTTGAATGGGTGTTAAAGACCTAAATTCAGGTTTTCATCTTGTGTGGAAAGCCAGCTTCCCAGACCCTTAAAACCAAATGCTTATTAAAACAAATTCCCCCTTTAATCCCAGCACTTGGGAGGCAGAGGCAGGTAGATTTCTGAGACTAGGCTGGCCTCAAACTCACACAGATCTGCTTGCCTCTGCCTCCCATGTGCTGGGATTAAAGGTGTTTAGTACCACAGCTGGCTAGTTTTTGTTAATCTTTAACAGTAGAATCAAACCAGTTACTCACAGTATGTAGCTCCTTGATGGGTCTGCACTGCTTACTTGCCTCATTTCTTGATTTTTCTTTGATTGTTTTGTTTGTTGTTGTGTTTTGTTGTTGTTTTTGAGACAGGGCTGCAGAGAGTCAACTTGTCACCCGAGGGGGTAAGCTGAGGAAAACAGTGTAAGGTATGGTGGTGGGGCAGGGGCAAATGCTGATGACTTTTGGCTATTTAACTTTCTCTTGCTATTTTAGGGCCAAAAGCTGATGGCTTATGGCTATTGACTCCTGCTGATCACAGAAGGGAATTAAGAAAAGAAATCTATTTGCTTGAACTCTTTGTGATTCAGAAGCTCTCACTAGCCAGGTGAGAGGCTCTGAATTCATTAACGTTCTGTAAGCTAGAGAGAAAAGAAAAAGAAAGAAAGGAACAGGCACAGACACATGCATACTGGATGAAGCAGAAAAGGGCTACACTGCCACTTTATTGCTCTTAGGTCTTATACCTTCTCAGGATAATTGATTACATTGTTTTTCTAAGCACTTTTGCACTCCATAAGTTCACAGTAAGTTTAAGGTAATATTTCATGTCATAGGTGAGTACGGTTTAAGGAGTTACAGCAGAATTGTTTACATGTCCTTCCATTAAGACCAGTACCTAACAGTATTCCTTTTTGTCTTGTTTTTGTTTTTTTTTTAAAGATTTATTCATTTATCTATTTTATTTATCTGAGTTCACTGTAACTGTCTTCAGACGCACCAGAAGAGGACATCAGATCTCATTACAGATGGTTGTTAGCCACCATGTGGTTGCTGGGAATTGAACTCAGGTGCTCTGGAAGAGCAGTCAGTGCTCTTAACCTCTGAGTCATCTCTCCAGCCCCTGAACATTCCTTATCTATTTTCTAGATCCATAAGTTCATTATAAGTTTAGAGTATTAGTTTTTATGCCATAAGTTAGCACGGTTTTGTCAAGAGACAAATCATCTGTCTTGTGTCTTATTTTTTGAAGTCTTATATAAACTAGTCAATTATTTATTTCTGTCCTTGCATCTACAATGAACTGTCCATACCCAGTTATGAGAAGCAACCCTGGGATGAAGTCTCTGGGGACCTTGACTCTCAGAACATACCCATCCCAGCCATGCAAAATGGTGAGCCATCTCCAGTTAACTCACTTGCTTGCCATAGCATTTTGTGGATGGCTTCTGTCACCAGGCACCCTGTATTATAAGCTGGTCTAGAACTTACCATGTAGCCCAGGCTGACTTTGAACTTTCAGCAATCCTCTTGCCTCAGCCTTCAGAGTGCTGGGTTTATAGATGTAAGCCATCATTCGAAGCTCATGCCCTGCTTTTGCAATATGCTTTTCTAGCTCCCACTTGCTTACCTGACTTCACTGTGACACCTGGGTCAGACATTTCCTGCAGGAAGCATGATCCAATTCCACAGACCAGTCAATGGACAGTAGAAGTGAATGCACTTCTTCATAGTTCTAGAAGCCAAAGAGTAGGAAGCAAATTACAGACTTGAGAGCCAGTCTGAACCAGAGATGTGGCCAAATGGTCACTAGGACAAAGGGTCTCAATATTGACCAAGTGGATGGAATTTGGGGAGAGAGATTGAGAGTATCAAGACTGAATGGGACTATGAAGGAGACAAGATGAACGTCAGACAGATGCTCGAGGGATGTTCACATGCTTTGAAAAATTGTGAACCAGCAGGCACTACCATGTAAGGAACTGTTATGGGAGAAACAGTTTCCTGGCTCTCATTCTCCACCCACATAATTTACCAACTAATCAGTTTACCGGTGGTTTTAGTTATTTCCTAGCTCCATTGACCCCCAGTTTTCCCCACTGTCAAATCTGGACAACGAAGTCATTGTGAGGATCATTTGAGACCCGATTCATAAGACACACAGCATAGTACTTAGCACAGTAGACATTTTCTCTCTTTCTGTTTATCCTACGTAGAGATGTGAGGGGTGTCGTTGTTTTTTTTGTGGATGTCTGCAGCTCCGCTTAATATCTCAACAGGAAGAGAAATGGGATTCCTTTGGTTGATAAGGCATCTAGTAACTGAAGTTCCTGGCAACCAATGGCTCTCCAGTGTCTACATCTCTAGACAGAATCATAAGAAAAGCAGTATCTCTGAGGTTACTCAACACCACTGAGACCTTCAGTCAGGTCTTAGCCAAGATAGTCATGCAGAACCCTTTTCTTTTTTCCTTTGGCAAGCTGTCATGGCCTAATTTTTTTTTTTTTGAAAGGCACTTGGATAAGAAAGAAAAGAAAAGAAAGAAAAGAAAAAACATGAATATTAATCAATTCCCAAACTCACAAATAGTAAGCAGAATTAAAATTGTCTGATGAAACTAATTCATTAAGACACAAACCTATTTTAAGTTGGGCTTGGTGGCATGAGTCTGCAACTGCAGTTACTTTGAGACAAGAGGATCAAGAGTTAAAGGCCATCCTGGACAATTTAGTAACACCCCATTTTCAAGTAAAATGGGCTGGGGATGTATGCAGCTCAGTAGTAGAGCACTTGCCTAGCATGCATGAAGTCCTGGGTTCCATTATACCACCACCAACAGAAAAACTAAACAAAACAAAACCAAGCAACCAAACCAGAACAATGGCAACAACAACAACAATAACAACAACCATTTCTTGTATACCAGGAAGAAGAGGCAGGTACATATTGACCTAGCTATCCTATACCTCAGACACTCTAGAAGGATCAGTATTTAGATATTAACAAAACTTAGCCTGGTCACTCTAGATCCTGTGCTTGGAATGAACTAGGCGCTGAGCTTGGTGGCACACGCCTGTAATCCCTGTGTTTGGGATGTAGAGGCTGATGGATAAGTGTAGATGGGGATTTTGATGCCTTAAATAAAAAAAAAAAAAGCAACCAGAAATGCTATGTGAATACTTTTTAGTCTATATCCCAGATGTGGAAGATGGAGCTGCTTCAGATTGTCCACAGCAGCTAACTATGATTTGTCTTGTGCTCTGGCTGGTTTTGTGTGTCAACTTGACACAAGCTGGAGTTATGACAGAGAAAGGAGCCTCCCTTGAGGAAATGCCTCCATGAGATCCAGCTGTAAGGCATTTTCTCAATTAGTGATCAAGGGGAGAGGGCCCAGCCCATTGTGAGTGGTGCCATCCCTGGGCTGTTAGTCCTGGGTTCTATAAGAAAGCCAGCTGAGCAAGCCAGGGGAAGCAATCAAGTAAGTAGCACCCTTCATGGCCTCTGCATCAGCTTCTGCTTCCTGCCCTGTGTGAGTTCCAGTCCTGACTTCCTTTGGTGATGAACAGCAATATGGGAGTGTAAATTGAATAAACCTTTCCCTCCCCAGTTTTCTTCTTAGTCATGGTGTTTCTAGGCAGCAATAGAAACCCTGACTAAGACAGAAACAACAAACAAACAAACATCCAAACAAACAAAAAGAAGTCTTGTTTTGTTTAGGAAGCATCTCACATAGCCCAGGCTGGCCTCAAGCTCACTACTTTGTCAAGGATAACCTTGAACTTTTGATTCTCTCGTCTCTACCTCCCAAGAGCTGGGATTTTAGGTGTGTGCTTTTATGTGCTGCTGGGAGTCAAACCCAGAGCTTCATGAATGTTAGGCAAACACTTTACCAACCAAGCCACATCCCCATACTAAAGAAATTGTGTTGATGACAAAACCAGTTCAGGTGCTTCGGCTCTCAGGTCTGATCTGAGCAGCGGCTTCCTAAATACCCCTGGGAGAATGCAGCTCCTCTTCTGCTTTCCTTGGTTGGTCTCACAGCAGAGGAGGATGATATCCAGAGACGTCAAGATCCTGCTTTCTCTGCTCATTTTTGTCATCTTATTTTCCAAGAGCAGGGGCTCCTGAATAGTGAATAGATTTCCTTGAATGATTTCTGCCTGCCTCCGCTCTCTGGGACAGGAAATGCCCGATAAGATCAGTGAGTCCTTTAAACACAGCCTCTCTTCTTTTGTTACAAAATAGGTTTCTCACCTAGGTGAGCTGGTGAGTCTTAACTATCCCCTTAGAAGCAATCTAGTATCTATCATTTGGGAAGAGAGTCTGAGAAATGATCTAGTTAAGATAGACATGTGGGTATGATTATGGGGAATTGTCTTGATTGTTTATTGCTGTAGAAGAGCTGGCCCGTCCTGCAGAGCATCATTTAGTAACAGGCTGCTGAACTGTGTAACCGTGAAGAAAGTAAGGTGTGCATAAGACACAATCAAGGGACTGGAGATATGGCTCAACACTTAAGAGCACTGGCTGCTGTTGCAGAGGACCTGAGTTCAGTTCCCAGCACCCACAGGGTGGCTCGCAACCATCTGAACGCTAGATCCAGGGGATCTGATGCCCTCTTCTGACCTCCCCGTGCACCAAGCACAGATGTGCTGTATTCGTCACAGCAACGGAAATGAAACTTGAACACAGGGTGTATGGTGGCACATATCTGCAATGTCAGTATTTAAGGGTTGGAGGCAGAAGGATTAGGCGTTCAAAGCCACCCCTTGTTTCATAGAAAGTACAAAGCTACCCTGGGCTACATGAGAACCTTTATAAAAAAGTGAGTTCCGTAGTATTTAACAGTATGGTTTGCTATTCCATATTAGTAAATGAAGATGAGTAATTCCATGAGCAACATATCTGGTATGGAGAGCAAGAATTGAAGATTAGACAAAATAACTTTTTATTATGAGGACAAGTTATAAGTTCCAAATTACTGGGGCTGGGGAGATGGCCCAGTGGTTAAGAGCATCTGCTATTGTTCTCCCAGGGAACCTGAGCTCAGCTCCTAGCACCCACATCAGTTTACTTACAATCCTCTTTAACTCCAGCTCCTGAGTAATCTGATACCTCTAAAGGCACCTCACTCCTGTGTACATTCACACACACACACACACACACGCATAACTAAAAATAATAAAAAAATAAAGTAACAAATAATCTCTTAAATTACAGATTACTTAGTAAAGGGGGCAACACTACCAACCTGCCACATGGTGGCAGTCTTTTCCTAGTGAGCATGGTTCTGAACTGAGGGCTCAAGGTCAGGCTGACCTTTAACAGTGTCTGTGAGACAGGCTTTGTTAAGGGGACGAGTGCAGTAAGCTCATGGGTAATTAGATGTGCAAGTCATTGAGAAAGAACTCTGAGAATGATCAAATGGATAATCATGACCATTGATTATTCAGAACATCTCAGCCTCTAAGATGTGTGTGTGGGTGGTGTGTGCACAGTCTTGCACACACCACCCACACACACACACTTGTTGTATACAGACCAGAGGCCGGTATGTGACGTCCTCAGCTGCTCTCTAGTTTTATCTATTTGTTGTGGGTGTGGCTGTGGGCGTGCCAGAAAGCACATGTAGAGATCAGAGAACAACTTTGTGGAGCTGGTTCTCTACTTCAACATTTATATGATCCCGGGGATCAGACTTAAGTTTCCAGACTTGTGCGCCAAGCTCCTTTACCAGCGTGGGTCCTTTCAGTGATATAGTCCTCTCCCTGAACCTGGAGATCCTTGGTTCCACTGCACTAGTTGGCCAGTAAGCCCCAGTGATCCTCCTGTATCTACCTCCTCAGCGCTAGGGTTACAGCAATGTGCTGCTGAGCCCAGCCTTTCACATGGATGCTGGGAAACAAGCTCATGCCATCATGCCAAGACAGCGAGCGCTGCACCAATGGAGCTGGAGCCACCCTCCCAGCCCTTCAAAGATTCATTTTTTTTTTTTTTTTTTTTTCCGAGACAGGGTTTCTCTGTGTAGCCCTGGCTGTCCTGGAACTCACTCTGTAGACCAGGCTGGCCTCGAATTCAGAAATCCGCCTGTCTCTGCCTCCCAAGTGCTGGGATTAAAGGCGTGCGCCACCACTGCCCGGCCAAAGATTCATCTTGACAGTCATTCACACAGGAGACAAATACTCTTACATTCTGGGGGCACCTCTATATACTCACGAACATTTCCGCTAAGTCTCCAGCTTCCGTTTTTTTTTAGTGTTTCTGTTATTCGTTTAAATTCTGCACATGCGCACAGCTTCTTTGTTTGTCATGACACATCCGAATTAGATCACTGTTAAAGTTCTATTCTCACTTGGTAATTGTGGAGAGCTATCCAAAACCCAAGATTGAACTTCATGGTCTTTAGTCAACTGGTCAAAAAGAACTTCCCGCAGGTGAAGAAAAAGTACTAAGTAGGCATGCTGTGAAACCTACCTGCTCATGCACTCACTTGGGTTTCCAGAAATTTCTTACCCTGGTTACATGTGCCGCTTTACCTCGACGATGAAATGAACCAAGTTTTTGGTTCAGTGTCTCAGGCAACTCTGTTAAGATGATATGGATGAATGTTATTCCAGAGGTGGAAGATAGCCCTCTACCTGAAGATGAGGTTGCTCAGCGATCTGAGATGCATCCTGCCTCTGCTTCATCTCTGTCAAACCAAGTAAGCAAATATTCCCAAACAGAAAGGCGTTTTGACACCTCCTACTAACTTTCTTGTAACGGTGTAAATTTTGACCTTATGTTGATGTTAATATTTCATTTGGGGCCTCGAGAGACAATTTCTCCCCAGCTGTCTTACAAAAACACAAAAACAAGCAGTGCCTTGTATTCTATGTAAGTTAAAGTAAGGATTTTGTTTTGATATAAGCTGTTGCCATGTAGCCCAGGCTATCCTCAAACTCATGATCCTCCTGTGTCAGCCTTGAGAATGCTGGTGTTACAGATATGTGCTATCCCTCCCAGCTTAAGGTAGGATATTTACGGATATTTGGAAAGTTCTTCTCTATTAGTGTTCAGGTTTCAGTGCCAGAATAGGCTTCATGTAACCCTGACTCAAAAATAAAACAAACAAAATACCATATAACAGTTACAGTTTGCTCACCTCATCTATTTCTCTACAGTAATGAATGAATTACTGCATAACAGTGCTGGGAATATCAGGTCCCTCATCAGCCGATTGCCTTAAAGGCACACAGGCAAAGGTCTGGAAGGAGAGGTTGGTGGCTCGTCTGACAGCATGCTTGCCACGAAATCCTGACAATCTGAAAGGCAGTCATTATCAGAGGAGATGTTAGGACCAAAGACCAAGCCCTAGCTGCCCTGTGGCCAACCAGTCTCAACTGGCTAATTACAGAAACGAGTAATACCAAAACCAGAAAAAGGATGTTTAATCAATATGGCCACATTGGGAAGAGGGACGGAATCTGTCTTCAGGGTCCTGACATGAGGAAAGGGTATGCATAACTAAGCAGGCTCGTCAAGATGCAGTCCCAACCATCACCAGTGTCTCAGCTCCACCCCCCCACCCCCAAACCCAGCTGCCTGGCACCAGGCTTCAGCCTTTTCCTTTCCCAGCATGAGATTCCTGGGGAAATTCCAACTTCTTGGGGTCCATTGTTTCAATAGTCTGATAGCCAAAGGGAGGGGCACACATCTTTCTAGAGTATCTTTACTCCTGCCAGGACAGCTACAGGACTCAGGGTCAGTGTCAGCCAAGACACAGACTGATTAAATGACTGATTGGGATGGGGTTTCGTGTGGCCCTGGATGAGTGAGTCTTTCTCCCTCCACCCCCTGAGTGCTGGTATTGTGTGCCACCACACCCGTTTTATGTGATGCTGGGAATGGATTCCAGGGCTTCTTGCATTTTAGTGAGTGTATATCCCAATAGATTTCTTCTTGGGGGGGGGGGTGCTAGATTTCTAAATTCCAACTGTGGTCAGTAGCTCCTAGTCTTTGCTCCTCCTCTCTTTCTGTTTTTGTTTTTGTTGAGTACCACAAAAATTTATTTTTGTCTCATATGAAAATGTATATGAATTCAGGCTGGAGAAATGGCTCAGTGGTTAAGAGCACTGACTGCTATTCTAGAGGCTCTGAGTTCAAGTCCCAGCAACCACATGGTGGCTCATAACCATCTGTAATAGGATCCAATGCCCTCTTCTGGTGTGTCTGAAGACATTTACACTGTACTCATATAGATAAAATAAATAAATCATTAAAAAAAAGAAGAAGAAAGAAAATGTACACGATTCAGTTCTACAGCACAATCAGGCCCTTTGGGGAGAGATGTGGACACCACTGCTGAACAGTGGTTAGACTCTTTCCAAGGCTTCTGACATGATGATGCTGTTTTCTCCTATGACCACCAGTCCTATGTTACACACTCATCAATCACAGATTCATAAAGGGATCAAAGCCCTGTAGCATTCCTTGTACATGTCTGCCCCCGTTTAACTTCAATGATAATTTCTTGTCCATAAATTTCTTCAGTTTGGGAGGATGAGCTTTGTTCATGGTGACTCCTCAGCAAGCTCTGCCGGACGGTGAAGGAGTGATGCCACCTCACAAATGTGCTCGGGGCAGGCTTGGCACTGATTGAAACCCTTTCTTCTTCAACCATTTTTTTTTTTTTTTGGCTGCTTAAGGGGCAGCTTCAGGAGCTTCTTGTTACCTCCTCAGCCACACCTAACACCTGCTGCTCCCCCCCAAGATCCCTATTCTTGCTGCTGCTGCCGCTGCCGCTGCTGCTGCTGCTTCTTCTTCTTCTTCTTCTTCTTCTTCTTCTTCTTCTTCTTCTTCTT
>JADRCH010000035.1:11090727-11103914 GCA_019843965.1 Rhynchomys soricoides | reverse complement strand
TTCTTCTTCTTCTTCTTCTTCTTCTTCTTCTTCTTCTTCTTCTTCTTTTCTCTGGACACTGTGAAATCTTGTAATAGATTTGTTTTTCCCTGGAAAAAATGAGTCACAATTGTGCCTATTCCGTAGTTTAGAAGTACATTTTAGATACTCAGGTATTAGTATACTATATTAAAGATTATGGTTTGTATTATATTTATTATGTATGGTCCCGTGTGCCACCATGTGCATGTGGAGCTCAGAGACAGCTTGTAGAAGTCAGTTCTCTCTTTCTACCATGTAGATCCCAGGGACTAAATTCTCATAAATTCTCAGAACATGCTTGTTAGATTTCTGATGCTTTTTCTATTTTCTTTAGTAAGACAGGGTTTCACTGTGTAGCTCAGGCTGTCCTGTAATTAACTCTGTAGATCAAGCTGCGCTGAACTTAGAGAAATACACCAGCCTCTACCTTCCAAGTGCTAGTATTAAAGGTGTGTACCTCTATCGCCTGGCTTCTGATGTGCCTTTAAGAGATGAAAAGGCAGAAAAGGAGAAGCATGTCTGACCTTAGACAGACGGAAACACGTTTATCGACCACACAGCGAGGGAGCATAATCTCAGTAAGGGAAATTGAGCCATATATCAAATACCATACAGGTGGAGGAGATAATGCTTAATGGGGCGCGGGAGAGGAGAAACAGCGACCTTTATAAGGGAGTAAAATTTATTGCATTACATTTCCTCCCATAGTCCCGCCCTTCCGGCCGCAAGGGAAGCTGGAAAGTGTAGTCTTTTTTTAAACAGGAACCTATCAATCAGGCTTGACAACAAGCACTTTTAACCATTGAAGCATCTTTCCAGTCCAGGATGATATGTTCTTAACCCTAGGTATTACTGTCATCACTGAGGGGATGAGGCGCAGCTCCACACTGTCATCCTTAGCATCCTGAGGAGTTCCCCTGATTGCTTTGGAACTTCAAGCTCTGCCAAACAGCTTTACCGCGCCGATGTAGAAAAGAATTTCAGGACTAGTGGGTGTGACACAGAGCTGGGGTTTTATTAAAGTTAAAAAGAAAGGCAGCCCTAAAAAATACAAAAGCACACCTAAAGGCGAGGGCATAGTCTTCTTAAAGAAAAGTTGCAGAAAGTACGACATACCCAAGTGTGACTCCGCAAGGGAGAGTCCCAGCCCAGCACGTGGAATTCTCCATATTGTACCATGTAATAGGTTTTTAGCCAGGAGCCACTGGGACTGCAGGAGCTGTAAATGGAGCTTTCAGTGAGATTCCTAGAAAATGGCAGGTTTACAGCTGGGAAGGGAGGAAGGCCTTAAGCCATTGTTAACTGTGATGGGAATTCTCGCTTGTCAGCTGTTAAAAGGAAGCTTCAGCCACACTCTAGGGCCAAGGGCTCGTTTCCCTTCTTGTGTTCCCATAATTTTCTCTTTCTATCTGTACTGGTTAGTTTTGTGTGTCAACTTGACACAAGCTAGAGTTAATCACAGAGAAAGGAGTCTCAGTTGAGAAAATGCCTACATGAGATTCAGCTGTAAGGCATTTTCTCAATTAGTGATCAAGGAAGGAGAGTCCCTTGTGAGTGGTACCATCTGTGGGCTGGTAGTCCTGGGTTCTATAAGAAAGCAAGCTAAGCAAGCCAGGAGAGCAAGCAAGCCAGTAAGCAGCATCCCTCCATGGCCTCTGCATCAGCTCCTGCTTCCTGACCTGCCTGAGTTGCAGTCCTGACTTCCTTTGGTGATGAACAGCAGTGTGGAAGTGTAAGCTGAATAAACCCTTTCCTCCCCAACTTGCTTCTTGGTCATGATGTTTGTGAAGGAATAGAAACCCTGACTAAGACACTATCCATACTTCATTATCTTTCTTATCTTTTAACTTTTCTTTTTGCCAAATGCCTTCATCATTTCTTCTTCTTCTTCTTCTTCTTCTTCTTCTTCTTCTTCTTCTTCTTCTTCTTCTTCTTCTTCTTCTTCTTCTTCTTTCTCTTCCTCTTCCTCCTCCACTCTCTTCCTCCTCCCTCCTTCTCCTCCACCTCCTCCCTCCTTCCTCCTCCACCCTCCTCATCCTCCACCACCCCTCTTCCTCCTCCTCCCCTTCTCCTCCCCCTCTGCCTCTCATCCCTCTATTAGCATGCCTGTGTATACATGTGTGTAGATAAGAAAAACAACTGTTGGAAGTCATGATTCTCCTTCCATTTTAATATAGATTCCCAGGGATTGAACTTGTGCCATCAAGCTTGCTTGGTGAGTACTTTTACTAGGTAGGCCATCATACCATTCCTAGTTTAACTTTTAAAGGTTTTGTTTTATTAATACATTAATTATGCATATCAAATAGATGTAGCATGATATTCTCCTGCTTCTCCCTCCCAAGGGCTGAGCTCACAGCTCTACAGAACAATGCTTCAACGGAGGTTTCCCCCTTCATTTATTAAAGATTGCGTGTCACATTATAGCCCAGGCCAGCCTTTAACTTGCAGCAATCCCCCTGCCTCGGCCCCCCAAGGGCTGGGAGTACAAGTGTAAATCATTACATCCAGATGACATTTTTTTTTTTTTTGAGTCAGGGATAAAACATAAAGCTTAGCTGTGTAGTAGCATTTGTAAGACCATGATTATTTCCCCAACACCCAAAACCACAAGTCAAATTGTGTATCATGACAGGACAATCTCAGGTGCAAACAGTTCTGTGATCAAAAACCTCAAGAGCACAACGTCTCATCCTCAGGACAGTTGGTAGAACATCTGCAGTATGTAAGACACTATATACATGAATATAAATTCTATATACAGAAATAGAATCCAGAAACTGTATAAGCAAGGAAGTGCTTCTCTACTGAAATTAATCCCCAGCTCCTCAGAACAACCTGGGATTTAAAGATCAAAGTAGTTTAGAGAAAAAAAACAAAAAACAAAAAAAAACCCTAGAAACCATGTTATTTACCTAAGGTTACCTAAGTCAGAACCTCTAGAACTGGGCTCCAAGCTGAGGTAATGGGATCCAAATCCATTTAAAGAACCCTTGGGCTACAGAGACAGCTCAGGGGTTAAAAGTACTGGCTGTTCTTCCAGAGGTCCTGAGTTCAATTCCCAACCCCCACATGGTGACTCAAAACCATCTATAATGTGACATAACCCCCTATGCTGGCATGCAGGTGTACATGCAAATGGAGCACTCATATAAGAAAGAAAGAAAGAAATCTTGGGGGGGGGGGGAGAAGATTCCTCACCACAGGGACCTCAAGGACACTGTTGGTTGACCAGAGCTGTCAGAGTTTGCAGCAGAGAAAACGTTAGGAGGGAATGATGGGTTCCATCAGGCTTCATTCATGAAGCCAATGGCAAAGGAACGTTACCCTGTAAAGAAATGTCCCTTCTTTTGCTAGCAATTCTTTCAGGTAAAGCAGGAGTAGAATGTAATTTGCCTATCAAATAGTGCTAAGTTTTTGACATAAATGTGATGATTCCCACTTGTAATCCCAACATTGTAGAGGCAGGGGGATTACTGAAATCTTGACGACATCGAGCTACATAGTAAGTTCCAGGCTAGCCTAGGATTCAGCCTAAGACATTGTTTCAAAAGACCAAACAAATGGAATATAGACCCTTACCCTAGGGGGATAAAATGACAAGCTCTCCAGCTTAAAGGAAGGAAGGAAACCATGGGCTGCTCTGCTTTGGGAGACAAGAGATTGCTTCTCCAGATGGACTAGATAGGGGTAGTGTTCTGTGAAATTCCTGCTCCACAGAAGGAGGAATTTCAGAACTATAAGACTTCGTTAGTTTTCAAGAGGGAGAATGTCCCTACTTCTGTTTCAATATAAAAGTCACCTCTGGAACAAAACCAGACCCAGAGAGGGATCGAATAGTATGCCCTCCCCACTGACAAGTCCTTGCTTGGTGTGGGATTAAGAAGCAAGCCCTCCTGTCAAGCTGAGTCAATAGGCAGGATCTATTTCCAGTTCTCAACTTGTCCCCAGATGCTCGGAGTCTCTTGCCAAATAGAATCAGCAGAAGCATCTGCTGGTCCAGATTAAGAACTTTATAGTACCCAGGGAGAGATCAGCAGACACTGCCCAAAAGTGAAGGAAATTGGCAGCTCTCATGTTGTGCAGCCAACAATTTGTTAGCAGTAGGAAAAGGAAAGGCTGGTCCTTAACAGCCCATGTTCCTTACACAAGAATGAACGTTATTTCCAGACACTGTTTCGCCTGAGAATGAGGACTTCCTTGGGGAATTCTCTGCCTGGTACTTGACCTCCCCTACTCTGACCCCTTGCTGACTACTCTCAGACAGGATAGAAAGGGAAAATGTGGGAGCCTGCAAAGGAAAGGAGCTTCTGACCCCAAAGCCTGGCTGAAGCCTCCTCTATCTGAGAGGCAACAAGAAATCACAGCACAATTAACAAATGTGTGAGGCCTTTCTCCCTTCCTATCTACAAAACTCTCACCAGAAAACCCTTTACAAGGAGAGGACACATATTAACCCTTGTACAGCCTTACTGGGTTCTGCTTTTACGTTATCAGCTATAATCCATCCAAGCCATTGGAGCCACCTATAATCTCACATATCAAGAAGTAAAAAGAGGGCCCAGAGAGTAAAGACCTCTTTTCAGCAAGCCTGATGTCCTGGGTGTGATTCCTGCGTCCCAAAGGGTGGAAGAAGAGAACAGATTTTCACTAGGTACACTTCTGACACACGAGTGTGCCCTGGTGCACTTGTGCATACACACACACAAAACAAAAAAAAATAAATGTAAAGAAAAAAAATAACTTTTAAAAGTGTTTTTAAAAAGAAAACGAAAAGAAGTGAGAGTGGGTAAGGTCAAAGCCCTTCTGAGACGTACTTTGAGGAGGGCCAACCACAGAGGTGCATGTGGCTAACATTGACTGAGGTTACCTGTCTTATTTCCCCTAATGTTTCTTTTTCTCTTAACTCCTGCATTTTTTTTTTAAATCTATATTAGCTGGTGGAGGTGGTGTGCTCTTTAATCCCATTACTTAGGAGGTAGAGGCAGGGGATCTTTGAGTTCAAGGCTAGCCTGATCAAGTTCCAAGACAGCTAGGTCTGCACATAGAAACCCTGTCTTGAAAAACAAAACAAAACAAAAAAACCAAACCAAACCAAAAAACTATGTTTACAAAAGCCTTTTGATAACTGTGACTTCTCTTTGAGGATCCACACCCATGCTCTTAGGTGTGGTTCATGTTTTGGTGCTTTTCTTTCTATTAAAAGATTGATTTATTATTTTTTTAAAAATACGTTTATTTATGTTTATGCATCTCATGAGTGAATGCCACATTTTGGTGGGTGCCTACAGAGGCCAGGAGAAGGTATCAGATCCTCTGGAGCTGGAGGTAATGGGCAGTTGTGAACTGCTCAATGCAGATGCTGGGGACTGAACTGGTAGAAGAGCAGCAAGCACTCTTTACCTACGGAACCTACTGTTTCTATTTTGTTTCGTTTTGTTGAGACAGGGTTCCGCCATGTAGTTCTGGCTGGACTGGAACTTCCTATGCAGACCTTGTGGCTCCAGGTTCACAGAGATCTGCCCATCTCTGCTTCATGAGTGCTGGGATTAAAGGCCCTCAGCCTCTTAGTCTCTTTGGTCACTGTGTGCCTAACTTCTTCTACACATGCAGCATTCGGTGTGACTTTTGTTTTTGGATGATTCTTCCTGTCATTGGTTCTTGAGTGCTTGTTATTATAATGGAAGCAGTACTGAAGACTGAACAAGGGTCTCATGCGTGCCGGGCAAGGCTCTGTCTTCACTGAGTCACGTCCGCAGAGGGATGCGTTCTCTTGACTCCTAATTTACCAGACTGGCCCAATGCCTAGCCAAGACTATGACAAACGATTTCCTTGGTTTTTTGTGTGCTTGTGTTTTGTGGTTTTTTTGTTTTGTTTTGGCCACAGAGTTTCTCTGTGTAGCCCTGACTGTCCTGAGACTTGCTTTGTAGACCAGGCTGGCCTCAAACTCCAAGATCCACCTGCCTCTGCCCACCCTAGTTTTAGTCAGTGATGGAAGCATGATCTCAGAACTACTAGACTCAGTTGGGTATTCAAGTTCTAGAGGAAAGGGCTGGATAATGGATAGGCTCTTCAGGAGAGATGGAAAGAAGAAAGCTTTTGTGGGCCAGTTATCTGTTTTACTCTATGGCAAATGTGATCTAAATGAAAACGGCCTCGATAGGCTCACATACTTGCAAGCTTAGTTCTCAGTGGGTGAACCTGTTTGGAAAGGATTAAGAGGTGTGGCCTCCTTTCCCACCAGGAGTTTCTGGAGATTCTCTGCCTCTATCCCCCTTTATGAGTGTTGGGTGAAGGACATGTGCCACCACTGTCTGGTGGTGCCCTGCCTTAAAAAACAAACAAGCAAGCAAACTGGGCCATTGGGATGGCTAAACTGGACAAACGTACTTCTTGTACTAGTCTGATGACCTCAATTCAGTTCCTTGAACCCATGAACCCACTCCCCAAAGTTGTCCTTTGACCATCACATTCATGCCATGGCACATACAAGTACAAACATAAAAATAATAAATAAAAGTCAGGTGTGGTGGCGCACACCTTTAATCCCAGCATTAGGGAGGCAGAGGCAGGGGTTCTCTGTGAGTTTGAGGCCAGCCTCAGGTTTACAAAACAAGTTGCAGGACAGCCATGGCTGTTACACAGTGAACTCCCGTCGTAGAAAACCAAAAATAAATATATAAATAATAATAATAAATAAAATATATAAAGGAGAGAGAGGTTGAGAGCTGGAGAGGTGGCTCACTGGTTAAACTGCATGCTAGGACAAGAAAGAGGACCAGGATTTAGATCCTGGAACGCATGTAAATTCTGGGCAGGCATGGTGGTCCTTTTGAAATTCCAGGCCTTGAAAGTGCAGGCAGGGGATCCCTAGACAGCTAACAGACACTGGCTTTATGAGGGTTTGGCTGGTGTATGCTGGAAGATCCCTTAAGGACGAGTCTCAGTATCAACCTTGGCCCTCCTCTTGCATAGACACGCGTGTGTTCCCATACAGTGTGGCCATACATGTCAGAGCATGAATACACTCACATACATCATGTAAAGATAGAATAGTAAAAGTAAATTGTGTCAGAAGCTAATGTTTTACAAGGACTAGTCGAAGATGCTGGCTGTCCATGGACTTCTTTCCAGTATAAGCAGTGATTAAACATGGAATTATAGGAGGTGTTACAGACATGTGTTTGATCAAACCACCCACCCACCCATCCAAACAACCAACAAAAAGGAACGGTGACCTAACAGTGCTTTCAGGTTACTTATATCATCTCTGCAAAGTTCCTCTTCTGTAGAGAATGTGGTTTAACCTGCTATGCAGAATGAAAAGAACAAGCTGGGCCGTGGTGGCGCACGCCTTTAATCCCAGCACTCGGGAGGCAGAGGCAGGCGGATTTCTGAGTTCGAGGCCAGCCTGGTCTACAGAGTGAGTTCCAGGACAGCCAGGGCAACACAGAGAAAAACTGTCTCAGAAATAAAAAAAAAAGAAAGAAAAAAAAGAAAAGAAAAAGAGAAAAAAAGAAAAGAACAGGACAGCAAGGGCGCATGGCAAAACACCATGCAAGAGAATAATGATGACAGTACCCGTTCCCCCAAAACATGTGTTCGTCCATGTGACAGGCTTCATATCAGGTTAAGCTCTGACTGGGCTTTTTTTTCGAGACAGGGTTTCTCTGTGTAGCCCTGGCTGTCCTGGAACTCACTCTGTAGACCAGGCTGGCCTCGAACTCAGAAATCTGCCTGCCTCTGCCTCCTGAGTGCTGGGCAGAAATTTCACTTCTATATGAGCTGGGATTAAAGGCGTGCGCCACCACTGCTTGGCAAGCTCTGACATTTTAAACAGCCATTGTGAATTACTAATACAGATTTTCATTAGGTATTTCCACAGTTTTATATTATTATTTATTATTCTTCAAGCCAGACAAAATCTTAGCACCAAATTACATGGGCTGCTTATTTTCTTAAAGAACTATTAAAAACAATTCTCTAGGGAATGCATCAATACAAATAATGAATAAAGAAAAGACTGACATTTGTGATTCTGTGTCAGATTTTGAGTGCTGCCTTTAATTTTAAAACCAAAAATTCTCTCAAAAAAACAAAAACAAAAATTCTATTTTTTTGTTTTTATGTACATTGGTGTTTTGCCTGCATGCAGGCACTGGTGTGAGGGTGTCTGATCCCCTGGATCTGGAGTTACAGGCAGTTGTGAGCTGCCATGTGGGTGCTGGGAATTGAACCTGGGTCCTCTGGAAGAGTAGCCAGTGTTCTTAATTGCTGAGCCATCTCTCCAGCCTCCAGACATTCTATTTTAATGCTGTTTATCCTTGTCCTAGGGTTTCCATAGCTATGAAGAGATACCATGACCAAGGCAACTCTTATAAAGGCAAACGTTTAATTGGTGCTGGCGTAGAGTTTCAGAGATTCTGTCCATTATCATTATGGTGGGAAGCATGGCAGCATGCAGGTGCTGGATATGCAGGCTGACTTGGTGCTGGAGAAGGCAAGAATTCAACATCTTGATTCAAAGGCAGTCAGGAGCAAGGTCTATCCTACTCTGGGTGGAGCTTAAGCATAGGACCTCATAACCCACCTCTACAGTGACTTCACACCTACTTCAACAAGGCTACACCTCTTAATAATGTCACTTCCCTAGCCGGGCAGTGGTGGCACATGCCTTTAATCCCAGCACTTGGGAGGCAGAAGCAGGCGGATTTCTGAGTTCAAAGCCAGCCTGGTCTACAGAGTGAGTTCCAGGACAGCCGGGGCTATACAGAGAAACCCTGTTTCGAAAAGCCATAATAATAATAATAATAATAATAATAATAATAATAATAATAATAATGTCACTTCCCATGAGCCAAGAATATTCAAACTCTATGGCCCACCATAGGTATGCTCAAACATATGAGTCTATGGGGGCCATACCTAGCCATAGTAAATGAAAAATACATTTACTCCAACTTCAGAAGTTCCCATAGTCTCAACAATGAAGTCCAAAGTTCAAATTCTGAGATTCATTTAATCTTGTCTGGAATTCCCTGTAAGATCAAAATCAAAAAGCAGATAGCATACTTTCAACATCACAGGATATACATTACCATTCAAAAAAATGTCATTGTGAGGAAAACACTGGACCAAAGCGAGACCAAAAACCTGCTAGGCAAACTCTAAACTCTTAATCTCCATGTTGAATGTCCAACTCCCTTTCAGCTTTGTTGACTACAACACAATTCTTTCTCCTGGGCTGTTTCCACTCCCTGTTAGCAGCTTTCCTTGGCAGGTATCCCACAGCTCTGGCATCTCGAACATCTTGGGGTCTCCAAGGCAACTTCAACTTCACAGCTTCTTGTTCCAATATCTGGGATCCACACATGATCTTCTGGGCTCCTCCAAAGGGCTTGGGTCACTTTTCCATCTCTGCCCTCTGTAGCACTCTAGGCTATGGCTGACTCTACTCTGCTGCTGCTGTTCTTGGTGATCATCCCACGGTACTGGCATCTCCAATATGCTAGGGTCTTCCATTGCAACTAGACCTCACCAATAGCCTCTCATAGGCTCTCTTCATGGTGCCAAACCTCAACTTCTTTGCTTGACCCCCCTTCAGTCCTGGGTTGTCAACTGCAACTGAGGCAGCACTTTCACCAATGGCCTTCCATGGCCTCTCGTAGTTCCAAGCCTCAGCTGTTCTCCATGACCCCTTTATGCCTTCAAAAACATACCACCTGGGTGACTCTCACACATTACCAAGTCCAACTGCAGCACAGGGTACAACCTTGGCTATATTTGGAACACAGCCTTTTGTGCTCTCAGAAAAATGCTTCCCAGAAAATTTCACCTCTGTGGTGCTGGTCTCTTCCTAATCACCAATACTTTCTTAGCTCCAGCCAACCAGCATTAATTGTCCCAATGAGCCCTTCTATTCTCAGCTCTAAAGCTAGAGCTACATGGCTGAAGCTGCCGAGTTCTGCTGCTTGCTGGGGCTGGAACATGGCCCCACTTGCTCCATTACATCATCACCAGCTTTCTGTCTTCCAACTCCCTCACTGCCTAAGCTTGGCTGTCTTGGAGTTTGCTGTGTAAATCTGCCTTGAACTCAGAAATCTGCCTACCTCTGTCTCCAGAATGCTGGGATTGAAGGCGTGTACCACTGCATCTGGACCTAAGCCTTTCTTTACCTTTTGACAAGCCCTTTATAAGTTCTAGCTTGTAGTTCATTTCAGATATAGTCAAGCCATCACAATCCATCCCTTGTCGATTTGACACATAATCATATCTCCTTATGTCCAAATGAAAATAACCAGGTCATAGTAGTGTCTGACATGATGAATATCAAATGAATAAACGGTAAGCTTAGTTGGGCGGGAAACCCCATTTAATCTCCTTCAACACAGGATTTAGCTTCAACCCACTTCCTGGTGCCCCTTTACTGTTTGAAGCGTATATTTTGTATCTTTCCCTTTTCAGCTGCCCCTTTACTGTTTGAAGCGTATATTTTGTATCTTTCCCTTTTCAGCTTGCTTCAGTTGATCAAAATGATCCTCCTGAGACTCTGTTCCTTGCTCACCTCCTGTAATTGGCTTCATCCTTGATTCTCCTCTCCTTACACTTCCTCCTTCTACAAACTTTATCTAGTTTGTAAAAACTGGCTTTAATGCCATCCGAAAATGCTGATAATTCCTGTGTATCTCTAGCTTGGAATATTTTCCTTTATCCCACACTCTCATGTACACAATCACCTACTCAAGAGTACCATGACAAGCCGGGCAGTGGTGGTGCACGCCTTCAATCCCAGCACTCGGGAGGCAGAGGCAGGCGGATTTCTGAGTTCGAGTCCAGCCTGGTCTACTGAGTGAGTTCCAGGACAGTCAGGGCTACACAGAAAAACCCTATCTCAAAAAACCAAAACCCCCCCCCCCCAAAAAAAAACAAAAACAAAAAACAAACCAAGCCAAACCCCAAACCCAGATTCCACTTAAATTCCAAATACATACTTAAATTTAACATGAGCAAATAAACTTTTGATCTTTTCCTTCTAGCCAACTGTCTGTAGTTTCTCACTACTACCCTACTACCCGGAAAGTCTCACTACGTAGCATTGGCTGGCATGAAACTAGCTACATAAACCAGGCTGGTCTTGAACTCACACAGACCTGGTTGCTACTACCTCACTTGACCTTGACCAATTTCATTTTATTTTATCTTGAGATAAGAGTTTCCAAATTGCCCAGGCTAGCTGGGCTGAGGCTGGCCTTGGATTCCTCATCTTTTTCCACCTCCCCAGTACTACGATTGTGGGCTTACGAAACAACTGGCTCTTACCAGACTTTTCTATAGTCTCTGTGCATTATTTATTGCCTGTCTTCCCATCTCCAAAATGTAATATCCATAAAGGTAGGGATTCTGCCTGCTTTGTCTTTTTGTGTATACAGAAAAAAATTGAACAGTGTCTGGGTGCTAAGAAAATATTTATCGAGGGGCTGGAGAGATAGCTCTGTGGTTAAGAGGGTTTCCTGCTGTTCCAGAGAACAGAGTTTCCCAGCACCTAAGTTGGGCAGCTTAAAGCCAACTGAAATTCCAGCCCCAGGTGTTCTGATGCCCTCTTTTGGCTTTAATGAGCAATCACACAAATATGGCAGACATACACATATAATAATAAAATCTTTTTTAAAAAAAGCTTTTATTTCTTTTTTTTTAAAAATTATTTTATTTATATTAGTACATTGTAGCTGTCTTCAGACACACCAGAAGAGGGCATCTGATCCCATTACAGATGGTTGTGAGCCACCATGTGGTTGCTGGGAATTGAACTCTGTACCTCTGGAAGAGCAGTCAGTGCTCTTAACCGCTGAGCCATCTCTCCAACCCCCAATAATAAAATCTTAAAAGATTAAATGAAACCAGTAGGGTCCGTCCTTTCTCTCCTTTCTTCTTCCTTTCCTCTCTTTGTCTGCCTCTGTCTTAAGTAGTTCAGGTTGGCCCTGAATACCTGATCCTGCTTACATCCCCCAAGTGCTGGAATAACAGGCAGGAGTCACCATGGCTAGCTCATACTTACCTTTATCTTAGAAATTACTGAAGTCATTTAATTAAAAATGAAAGTCAGTGGCTAATGCACTTATTTGCAAGTAACAATGTATTATTTAGGTTAAAAACCTGTCTCCGGAAACTGAAAGCACTAGAAACAAACTTAGTCGGCACTACGTTAAAGTATGGTATAATGACAAGAAAATTAAGTAGGACCTGCATCTCCCTGTATTGAAGTCACTCAGATCAATAGCTGTCCTACTTCCAGGGTGGCTCCTTTTCCCTTATTTGGCCATCAGTGTCAAAAGAAGGAAGCAACGCCTTGAGCTGTAAAGCCTTAACTGAGTTGCTCTGCTACGTCCTAGAAGGTCTCCTGCCTTCAGAATGTATTTATTCGGCATTTATTTGTTTATTTACTTATTTAACATTTAAATGATGATTTTGTGGCAAGAAAACGCTGAAGCTGTTTTGCAAACAATGCAACTTCAAAAAGTCGAAATTGTAAAAAGAGAAATAAAAAAAAAAAAAAAAAGAAAAGAAATAAGAGAAAACTGAAGGTACGCTAAGTGGCGAAGTGTTTGGAAGGCCGCGCAGAGCTGAGCGGGAAGGAGTCCCTTCCTCCTCTAGATACCCGGTGGTCGCGTCTCCCGAGCGCCTCCTTTCCCTGGAGAGGATCTGTAAGTTGGTCGCCTAGGAAGCAGCTCCAAGCATCCACAGGATTTCGGTGCAACCTGCTCGCACAGGTCCTGACTCGAAACGGAGTCCAGGGCGCGGACGCCGGGGCTTCGCACGTAGAGCCGCAAGCCTGTAATGGCAAAGTGGGCGCTCCACGGAGCCCACGCTCTGCGCACCCCCGGGCTGCTCGCGCCCGCCTCGGCCGCACCCCTCCCCCGTCCGCGCCTCCCCTTTAAGCACCGAGGAGCAGGCGGATTTGTGTCGGCGGACGCGAGGCTCGACTCCCCTTTATGGCGGAGCCCCGCGCCCGCGCCTTGACAACCGCGGGGGCTGGCGGTGGGGGTGGGGTTCTGCTCGCAGAGCCGGCCTCCGCCACCCGCCGCCACCGCCGCCCTCGCCGCAGCGCGGCCCCGGGGAGCGCGCGCCGGGGGCGGGCCGTGGGCGGGCCGGCGGGGCAGGGGCGGGG